>JAMPIV010011668.1:310000-489483 GCA_024509875.1 Oreohelix idahoensis | reverse complement strand
GTGACATGGATATTGGATTTACCTGAATGGTCAGGCCTATTGAAATGAAGGGCCACTGATAAATGTTTGCCATGATAGATGTCATTCAAGTGCTCATGAAACCTGTCTGCCAAACGCCTGCCAGTTTCACCAATATAGGTAATGCCGCACCTCTTGCAGATGATAGCATAAATAAGGTTTCTGGATTCGCACGTGACAGACTCTCTAATGAAAAGTGACTGTCTGAGTTTGGAGTACAAACGGACAGCTCTTACATATACGGCGTTGGCACGGTTTAGTACCAAAGTATGAAGGGCTAGTATGTCGCAGACGACTGTGTACAAGAATATCCCTAAAATTCATATCCCTACGATATGCTACCAAAGGTGTATCACGAAACAACTCTCTGGTATCAGGATCAGAGTGGAGAATAGGCAGATGTCGAAACAGAATTCTCTTCACCGCCAGACAGTGAGGATGGAAAGTTAGAACCAGTTTGAGTCTGTCAGACTGGACAGAAGGTTTAGTAGTGAGTGCAATCTGACGAGTGACGCGTGTGATACGATAAAGAGCATCAGATAAAACATGTTCTGGATAAAGACGTTGGCGAAAGAACTCGAGCATCTCTTGAGCTCGCTGATGGAAATCATCGTCATCGTGACATAACCGACACAAGCGAAGAAGTTGAGAAAAGGGAATTGAATTTTTACAACTAAGAGGATGCGATGAAGTATAAAGAAGGAAACAGTGAGCGTCAGTAGTCTTATAATAAACAGACGTTTTAAGACCAGTAGGGCTAATAGTCACAGTGATGTCAAGAAAGTTCACTGAAGTCGTAGAAATTTCAGAAGTGAATTTTATGGCAGGATTGAAATTTCCAATATAGTCAATGAATCGACGGAGGTCTACCTCAGACATGTCTGTAATGCCAATACCATCATCATTATAACGACGGTAAAATTCAGGTATTGGTCCATCGTAACTATAAAAGACCAAATATTCAAAGTGGCCCATAAACAGGCAAGCGTAACTAGGGCCCATCTTAGTACCCATAGCAACGCCACTGATTTGGTTGAAGAATTGGCCATTAAACTCAAAAGAGTTGAGATTAAGAACCAACTCAGCAAGGCGAAGAAGCGGACCTGTACTTATTGTAAGATCAGTACGCTGGTCGAGAAAAAATTGGAGTGCCTTGAGACCATCAGCATGTAGAATAGAAGTATAAAGGGAACAAACATCTAGGAGGAAAAGACGGTAAGTACGATCAGGCGTGAATCTGATCGAGTCAAAGGTAGTGATAGCATGAGTAGTGTCTTTCAAATAAGAAGGCAGATTGGCGACCAAAGGCTGGAAAATACTATCAAGGAATTCAGAAATACGTTCAGTGGGACAAGAGCAGGCTGAAACAATAGGCCTACCAGGGTTAGCAATTTTATGCACCTTAGGAAGCATGTAGAAGGAAGGCTTACCAAGACTACTATCCAAAATATGGAGAGATAAAGCACCAGAAGGAAGAAGATCATCGTGGACAAGGCCCCGGATAGTCTCATAAACAGTAAGATATTTTCCGGACTGTAGCATCACCAGAGCAAGGTGAGTAAATGGTGGTGTTACCTAGCTGTGTAACTCCTTCATGAATATTTAGGTCCTTACGCCAAACAACCACAGCACCACCTTTGTCTGCCGGCTTGATAACAATATCATCACGGTTTCTAAGGCGTGACAATGCCCGCCATTCAGAAGACGTGAGGTTAGATCGACGGAGACGGCGTAGAGTAAGCTGGTCAATGTCATCGCATCCTCTTAGTTGTAAAAATTCAATTCCCTTTTCTCAACTTCTTCGCTTGCGTCGGTTATGTCACGATGACGATAATTTCCATCAGCAAGATCAAGAGATGCTCGAGTTCTTTCGCCAACGTCTTTATCCAGAACATGTTTTATCTGATGCTCTTATCGTATCACACGCGTCACTCGTCAGATTGCACTCACTACTAAACCTTCTGTCCAGTCTGACAGACTCAAACTGGTTCTAACTTTCCATCCTCGCTGTCTGGCGGTGAAGAGAATTCTGTTTCGACATCTGCCTATTCTCCACTCTGATCCTGATACCAGAGAGTTGTTTCGTGATACACCTTTGGTAGCATATCGTAGGGATATGAATTTTAGGGATATTCTTGTACACAGTCGTCTGCGACATACTAGCCCTTCATACTTTGGTACTAAACCGTGCCAACGCCGTATATGTAAGAGCTGTCCGTTTGTACTCCAAACTCAGACAGTCACTTTTCATTAGAGAGTCTTTCACGTGCGAATCCAGAAACCTTATTTATGCTATCATCTGCAAGAGGTGTAGCATGACTTATATTGGTGAAACTGGCAGGCGTTTGGCAGACAGGTTTCGTGAGCACTTATTTACATTTCTAGCTAAGTGTCTTGTTCCATAGTTTTGTTCATTCTCGTTTTTTTTTTTCGTTTCGTTTATTATTTAATTTCTTGATTCGGTATTTCTGTTAGGTTTTTCGATTTTCTTGTATTATCATTGTACTTTTTCCATCTGCTTGTATCGCTCATTTTGTATTGTTTCTTATCATCGTATGATTTTGTAATACCTATTACTATTTGTAATTCTTGTCTTTGTCACCTGTTTGTGGCTGACGAAGGGTAATACCCGAAACGTCCCTTGTCTCATGTGAACTGTTATTTGTAAAACTGATTCAATACCGTTTTATTAATTTATAAACTTATATTCCTTACCAGTTTTAAAGCAGCCCCTTAATTTATTTTCCTTTCTTGCATTTTTTTAGGGCCATCTTGAATTCTGAATGAGTGAAGTTCTTTTCAAAGACCTCACAGCTAGCTGTTGGTTGTTTCTCCATCATTTTGGTGAGTGATCTGATAGCACAGTCAAGTCTCTTGCATGGTTGTTTTTTGTTTACATTAGCAAAGTGCTTATTGAAGACTTCTGCTTTCTGTGCATCTCTTATTAGCGGTTCAGTGCTTGTAATGATGGGTTCAGGTTTTTTCTTTCTTTTAATTCCTGAGAGATTTGATATGAGGCACCATGCTTTCTTTCCGTCTTTCCGCAAGTTTAACTCTCCACATTTATTTGCCCATGTTTCTCTTTTTGCTTGTTTGCTCAGACGTTTAACTTTTGCAGTTAGAGCAGTTAGACGGTTGTAATTTGCTTTGTTGGCGGGGGGTTGGATGTTTCTCAGCTTTCCGTCTTGCTTTTTTCCTCTCGTTTACAATGGCCTCCAGTTCTGTACTCCAGTAAGGTTTAAACTTTCTCCTACATCCTCGTGGAATGGCTTCTTTTGCAGACTGCAGTAATGCTGTGGTGATTTTGCTATATACCTTCTCTATGTCCAGCGTTATGTCAATGGCCTCGAATCGTTATCGTACTTGTCTCCTGAAGAAATGCCAGTCTGTCTTTTTGTAATTCCATGGGGGTGATGTTAAGCAATTTCTTTTTATTTCCCTGGTGTTTGTGATCTCAAGGAGGATGGGTCTGTGGTCACTTCCGATGTCTTCGAGCACTCTAACTGAGCAATGTGGGTGGACATCTGCTGTTACTAGGGTGAGATCTGGTCTGCTTTTTGTTCCACTGGCGCGGTGGAGCAGTGTTGGTGGGGTGAGAGCATTCTGCAGTAGGATGAGTGTGGTAGTGTTAGTGAGTTCTTCTATAGCTATTCCTGTTGGGTTCCTATCTGTGTAGCCCCACAGAGGTGAATGACCATTCATGTCACCAGCAAATGATCTTTCTCCTCAAGTCCGTGGTCTGGAAAGGCTTCAGAGCAAGGTGTGTTTTTGGCGGGTTGTAAATGTTAATGATTTTCAATGGCTTTCCCCCACACCAGACTATCACTTCCTGTAGATCTGTTTCGCCATTGGTTTCAAGAGCGGAAACCTCAGTCTGTGTGTCATTCCGGATAAGTGTCACTAATCCTTGACATTGTATACACTTACACTAGTACACTGTATAGCCTGTGATATGGAAGAAGGTGTCTTTTGGTAGCATTGCTTCTTGGATAACTGCAACATGGATTTTTAGGTCCAGTAGAAGCTTGGGTAGTTCTAGTTTTTTGTTTCGAATTCCTGATATGTTGAGTTGGAGGATGCGTAGTGAGTCTGTGTTATATGTATTACTGGTAGTATACTCATCACTGCCCTCCCCAGGTACCGAAGAGCAGCGCGGGTCTTGATAACCGAAGCGACACTCGAGCTCGTATAGAGTCTGTTGTCTTTGGGGCATGTACATGATTTCAGGGGGGTATGGATGCATTTTTCAGTATCTCCGAAGGGAGGCAGTCCAGTGTATCAGTATCCCAGGATCGTCACGTCCTGCCAGAAGGATAGCATATACATCTGGGTCAGCTAATTCATCATTCTTCAGTCGGCTTTGCCAACCCTTCTGCAGTGATGGTATATCTGGCGTTCCCCGCCACCTAGGAGGCTGTCACAGAGGGACAAAGGTGCAATGTCCGCTGGCCTGCATCTCTTCGTCATCCATGGGGATTATTAGATAGGAGGCAAACAGTGAAGAATGAGGCAAGAAAGCATTTAACCCATGAAGTGGGGGTGGATTGTTGCAGACCAGAGCTTGTACCACTCGCCGGTGGGTTCTGCATCTACACCTTTAGGGTTCCACCTACTCCACAGCCCTTTTTTCTAGCCCCTCACCAAGGACCTGTCCGGCTTGGGTGACCCTGCCATGAGTAAAACTCCCGCCAGTATAGCTCCCGGGATCATTGGGGCACTCAAGCTTTCCATCCAACGGCAATTACAGTATATATCCTTATGTTATTTCATCACTAATACATCAAGGTCTTCTGTGAGGTGTATCTAGTTATTTGCAACGACACGTAGTATAGCTTCGCAACTTCGAGTTTAAATACACATATATATATATATATAAATTTTGAATATGAAAAGGACAGCGTTCCAGATATGAACGGACTGCCTAGCGTTATATCGACTACTGCATATTGTATGCCATATGTATATAGGCTTTAACTGTACTATATTGAATTTAGAGCAACGTGACGTTTTAAATAAAAATGTATACTGTCCACTTCGTCCATTGTGGCTCAAATGATTCTGAATGATGTTGGCTTGTTTCGGTGTCTAGAACATATACTACCATAGAAGTGATCTTGGCCACAAGAACCATCCTGTCACTACATATTAATATAAAAAAGACACGTAACACTAGCAATAGATTGGTTACGAAAACATTGACATCACACAACAGAAATGGAATCCAGTGGAATCTGACTAAACAGCTTGAAGTATACCAAAAATACATGGAGCTGGATACAGAGGAGAAAATGATGAGGAAAACATGGAAAGAACTTGAGCGGTTGCACGGCACAGGAAGACTTGGCATGTGTTTGTTGAAAGCCTATGCTCCTCTTGGAGCTAAAGGGTCTTGATTGATTGATTGATTGAAATACCCCAAGTGTAACCAATTTTCAGGTTGAAGAGGATAGACCAAGATGAAACGAGAAGAGGCAATAATGGTCAGCTGTTAAGTGCCCGCTCTCCTCCCATCACCGTTTCAAAACAACAACAACAACATGTAACGATCATTTATCACTTATAGGTTACAGTGGACCGTGAGAAGATTTGCAGATTATACTGGACAACAAAATTAGACTTTTTATGTGTATCTGAGATTAAACCAAGTTACCTTTATGTTGTTTGGGCTGCTGAATATGAAATGGCATTAAATTACCAGATTAGCTCTAGTTTTTTAAATATCCATAAAACAAGTTTTACACATTTGCATATACATACCATATGAATAAAGTTCATAGCGGAAATGATTCACAGCGACGCCTTTTTGCCTGTCACTTGTAATGAGTTTCTGGAGCATCTCTCACAATGGTCCAACAATAGTCTGCTAGCATTGCTGCATTCCATTTCCCTTGGTACCTTTTTTCGAGGGTGCTTATGTCCTGATGAAATCGTTCCCCATGCTCGTCACTGACAGCACCGCAGTTAGTAGGGAAGAAATCCAGATGAGAGTGTAAAAAAAGTAATTTCAAAGACAAGTTGCACCTTAGTCTCTCGCAGAGCTGCAAGAGGGTTTCTACAAGCTCCTGGTAATTGTCAGCCTTATTGTTTCCTAGAAGGTTTGTGGCCACTTGCTGGAAAGCATTCCAAGCTAAGTTTTCATCACCTGTGAGGATATCATCAAAACGCTGATCTCCGAAGAGCTGATGTATCTGTGGACCGACAAATACGTCTTCCTTGATTTTGGCATCACTAAGTCTTGGAATTTTATCACGAAGGTATAAAAATCCTACCCCATTTCGATCCATGGCCTTTACAAAATTCTTCACTAGTCCAAGTTTGATGCGGAGAGCAGGGAGCAAGATCATGTGAGATTCTACAAGTGGTTCGTTAAGTGCATTCTTTTTCCCCGGTTAAAGTGATTGTCGTTGGGGCCAATCCTTTTTCTTGTAGTGGGAAGTGTAGCCGTGTACATAGCTGTTCCTTTGGAAACAGGCTATAAAAAACCAGATTAGCATATAAATTTCTACTTTCCGAGAAACAGATTAAATGTTAATTAGGATAGAGTCGCGTTACATGTCAAAATTAGTCACGTGATTTTTATCCAATCGTAAGGCTCATTATTATTCAGCCGGCAGGAAATGTAGAAGGGACGCGAATAATTTCCCCAGCAACCTAGTGAGTTGAAAAAGACGCGCCTAGCTAGTAAGACGAACAAGTTTGTGCTGATAACGCATTGGTTTTACTGCATGAAAGTTATTCAAGTTGAAGAATTAGAAATTCCAGGGATGATGGCATGTTCTCTTCAAAGTGCATTTTTGTGTATTTAACCTCTATATTCGAAGTCTGTAAGTAGGAGCTAATTACTAATCAATTATTGACCCATTGTTGCAGATTTAGAAAAGGATTCATGGCTGCAAGTTGCACCTATGAGTCAAATGCAGAGATGATGAAATTTGCCCCGTATAAGCACCAATTGATAAATTGCAGAACATGAGCATATAACGTAACCCATTGAGAACAATGCATTGATCTGTCCGAAGTAGAACAGCTTATATGTAATTGGATCAACGCAAACTGGTAGTTGGAAAGAAAAAGTAGACAGGAGTTGAATAAGCCTGATTCATACAAGTGTCGATTCCCCATGCTAGATTATTGAGAGCGACTTGCATTTTATATTATGAATGAGAAATGCATGTTTGTAACTTCACGCCATCATGTACATATTATGATTATTAAACAAAACGTTGGCATCAAAGAGAGGTCGTCAATTGATTGCTAAGCCTTAACCATGAATGGAAGGAGGGAATGTCTGTTGAGAAACTTATAAATTCTTACTAACTGCTCACAAACTACAACACCTTAGAGGATAGTCCCCGAACCTGGTAAAATCCCGTAAGACTGTAGGGAGAAATTTCCAACTCTAGCAGCATAGCTAGCTCTAGATCTAACACTCTCTGCAATTAAACAGCAACCCCCAATTCCCCACCCACAACGGCCACAGAAGTCCTGGCACGGCTGTCCCACAGACAGAGAAAACAGCAAATCTTTGTGTAACCCTGCTGTAGCCCCATCAAAATGGCAATGACCTTCAGATAACTACAAATCTGCCACTTATAATTGTCATAGTTGATGGTGTGTAACAGTTGTTTCATGTTGTACGTTTTTTTTTTCAAGTGGACTGCATACCCAAGTGGAACAGTTGGTAAAACGTTCTATTACGGAGCAGTACAGCTTTTAAGAGCAACTTGGACGAATCAATGAACAGCCTCCAATCGTCGTCTATGTAGTTGATGTGTAGTGCTGCCATCAGACCCACTGTATCAACGCAACCAATGAGGTTAGTCTGTCATTTTGAAATATAGAAGCAGATCTTTGTGCCGAGCACGAAACAGACACATGCACATTCTCTTCTATAGTCCGTTCGGAAATTCGTGCCCACAGAAAGCGTCAATTTTCTCCAAAACTGTTTGTTGTATGGTCATGAATTTTTGCATGCAGTCTTAGATTTTCCATGCAGTTATTAATATATTTTTTGCCCTTACAAAACTCATGTCATGTTCGAATTTTCTTCTTTACGTTATATAAAAAACTCTTACTGTTGTCTGGGTTAATTTTTAGTAGTTTTACAGGAAAGTTACAAGATCCGTTCAAAAATATTTTTTTTCTTTGAATTAGTTACTCGCGACTGTGTACAATAGGTGCGCACTCGTGCGGACATGTAGTCACTACACTAATTCAAACAAAAAAACAAAATGTTTGAACGGATCTTGTAACTTTCCTGTAAAACTACTAAAAATTAACCCAGACAACAGTAAGAGTTTTTTATATAACGTAAAGAAGAAAATTTGAACATGACATGAGTTTTGTAAGGGCAAAAAATATATTAATAACTGCATGGAAAATCTAAGACTGCATGCGAAAATTCATGTCCATACAACAAACAGTTTTGGAGAAAATAGACACTTTCTGTGGGCACGAATTTCCGAACGGACTATAGAAGATTTTATTGCTGCAGTCTGGACCCCAACAGCTCTGCTTTATTTTTTGGCAATTCCAGATCTCTCACTAGATCATTCAATTCACTCTGGGTAATTTTATGTAGCTGTGCAGACTCTTCAATAGTCACGAAATCAGGATTTCTTGATGTAGATGCTTTCACAGGTGATGGTTGTCCACTGGCCTTATTATCTTTCTTAATCATCCAAAGTATAAGATTCTGGTGGATTCGGAACAGGAAGTCCTTCCGCCGTGAGGCACTGGGCGTATAGCAGAGGGAATATTCGGATAGGTCACAGGCCGCTTTTTCTTCTTAGAAATATCATGTCCAGTTGGAGGAGTCATGCAAAAGTAACAATCATTAAGATGGTTTGTCGGTTCCCTCTACACCATTGGAACTGCAAAACGCATCGATCGTCCTTTTCGGTTCAACCAGCTAGCGCAGATTTGTTGCATAGGATTGACAACATATGTGTGGGGTCCAATACCGGTCCTGGTCACCGATCTCACAACCAAATCAAAGGCTATAAGCTTTCTTTATCATCGGTGTAATTGGTCGCCTTTGTGATAGCAAAGTAATTTGTCAGCAAATATAGCAAAGATAATCCGCACTGTTCACACATTCACGAGGCATCTTGAACGACACGTCTGCACTCACAGAATCCAAAACACAAATGATGACAAGGAGGAAATGAGGTTGGAATGACACCCCTCTCCCTCCCAGATCTTGAAAACTAGAGCTAATTCGCAATTTTTAAGTTCATATTCGTGATCAGCATGTCCAAATTAGTTTAAAATAGCTACTTTTGTCTCGGATACATTAGTAGTATAGTAATGCGGAAACATGTATCATTCAGGTGGCGGCGCATGACTTTTATATAAGGAAATGCTCCGATCGATTCTGGTCGTGGCGCGTCAGGTGGCGGCGTGTGATTTTTATATAGCGATATATATTAGACGGGGAACTTCCTCTGATGATCAGCTTGCTTCCTGTTGTGTTACTCTGTCCTATCATAGTTCAATGGCGGGCGTGTTGTGTGTTGTTGTTATGTGTTGTTGTTTACAACAGGTGTTACAATATTTAGACAATATTTAATTATACATATAGACGATATTTAGACAATATATACATATATATTCATATAAAAGAAAAAACACTAAATACATTTTATATATTTATTGACAAAGAGGCATTAGTGGTCGGGGTGCTGGGCTATGGGTGATGTAGGGCGACGTCTAACCTCACTTCTCCGGGTGTGCCGGCCATACGGCTAGGAGCTGTCAGAGTACAAGCACAGTCGTTTCGGATTAATTGGCGAGACTGTCAATATAATAGTTTATTGGGGTCACCACTTCTTTTCATGTAGTCATCTTCAACGAGGTATGTGTCTGTTGGTGTGCCAAGTGTCTATGAACGAAAAACATGTCCAGACTTGTGGCGAGCTAACCAGGGGCTGACTAGTCGAAAACCTAATCGATCGTTGGTGTATTGTCTAGCCGAAAAGGGCAGTAGGACGCACTGCATAGTACCACCGCGAGCTTTGACCAACACGAAATAAATGACGTAGAGTCCACAAACGTTGGTAACTACATCTTGTAAATGTCTAGCATTGTAGTTAAAAGGTCGGTTAGAGTTTCTCGCTATAAAATTAACCAGGTCCGTGTGTCTAGGCGGTAGTCCAAAAGAATCAAAATATTCAAAAGTTCCAAGGTCATTATAATATAGAGCGACCCAGTGGTCACCGGGTCAATAGCTAGGGTCAGTGTTGATGACGAAAGCAGCCGTCCTGGGCGGATCAATACGCAGAGGTAATTGGTCACGAGGTAAAACTTTAACGAGCCCAGTTCGTTTAACAAATATATCCGACAGGAGGATGGTCCGTATCTCGTCTGTATTCATCGTTTAAGTGGTGTAGTCTGTCAAAACTTGGCGCGATTTCGAGATCTCCAAGATCGAGTCTTGCTTGGCGTAGACAAGGACCTGTAATGGTTCGGGTGTGATCTCGGAAAATTTAAGTTCTATTGAGAGAGGTCCCGACTTGGCCATCTCAAACTGGTCACCGTCCAGTAGACTGGGGGTGAGGTCAAAGGCGTATAAGGCGTAATCATTCTTAAAATATCTGTCACAGCATAATTATTCACTAAATTTTATAGTGGTTACACTGTAGTGTGACAACTCTGGTATTCATCTTTGAATACCTGTCCAGCCGGTTTTGGCTAGAAGGGAAACCGGAAGAAACGGTTTGGCGGAAAAGGGAGTCTAGATATGTCCGCTCGACTGAGAAGTCGTTGATGGCCGTTGTCAGCAGCTTATGCTGGGGAAAGTTATATGGATGCCACTATTGTTCATTACTTCTTGCCGTTATTTTCATGAGATCAGGAGTAGTGATTTGTTGCTAGTTTGATATTGTGCATGCCAGTGATTTCCTCCTGGATTGTATTTCTGATAAGCTGATTGCAATTATGTATTTCGTTTTGTCAGTAGTGTATTCCGCCTATGTGAGTGATAGTCATGGCGGTTGCTGAGTAGATTGTCTCTGCGACTATTATTTGGATATCTTGTTGAGCTATAGTGTGTGGCAAGTATGTGGCAGTTTTTTAGTGCATTGTGCAATGCATGTTCATGTGTATCGTCAGCCGGGTGCGGCTCCTCTGTGTGTAATATTCATTAAAAAGGGCCATTACCTGTTATAGGTGTTATCATGTTATTTATGTCAGCTATTGTGTGCTATGGTTGTACCTTTGAGACAGCGAGCTAAGAGTCTAGTGTGAGAGTGCCTTAAACCCATAGTACCAGTAGAGAGTTCGCTCTGACAGCACAAGTATTCTCATGTGTCTAGTTCTGACATCTGGGGCGCTCTTGTCCGGTAAGTTAGAGGCCATGGGGCCAGTGATTTTCTATTAATTGGCAAATATTTGATAGCGGACAGTACCTGTATTTTGTAATATTGTATTCCCAGCTTGCTGACGTTTGTAAAGACCATAGTGTCTATATTTGATATATACAGGGAAGAATATTTATTGTACACACAGAGTGTTAGAAGGTTATTAATGCCACTGTGGGGCGCCTTCATAGTTTCAGGAATGCGTGTTTACCAGTCAGTCAGTGTTGGGTACTGCGTACGGTTGGTTGACCTCAATTACGGTGTCCACTGATTTGTTCAGTGTTACGGCAGTGAGATTGTCAGTCTGTGTAGTGAATTGTTTACGGTCGTTTGACCCAGTTACAGCGCCTGAGGAATTATGGCTGTTTTCAATTTGGAAAGTATATAACAGTCAGGAATAGAGTTGACCCTAGAAAGTTAATGGAGTATTTTGGGTTTTGGTTATTGATAGTAGGTAGTGTCTCAAGTGTAGTGAAAGATTGCAGCTGAGGTTTAGCGCGACAGTTTGATACATTGCAAGGTGTACTTTGTATCATAGTGCTAGAAAAGTATTGATCCAGGGGGAGCAGTGGAGTGACAGGTGTTTTTAGGTCGGTCATATATGATGTAAAGGTGGTTAGTTTAGCAAGCATTGCTAAAATATTGTGTCAAGTGTTTGGAATAGAGGGGCAGTGAAGTCAGGCTTTAAATAGATAGATAGCAAGGTAGTCTTCACGATTTCTTGGTAACATTCGGGGCTCCTTGCGGAGCAAAGTTACTTGTTCAACAGGGCTGGGAGACGACTTCGGTTGTTGCGCTATTCTGCTTGATTCACTGTAGCTTTGAGTGTTACCATAGAAGGGTTAGGAGTTGTTGTGGAGGACCTTTGTGAACTTTTAAGTTCATTTAGGCATACAAATACGGTTAGTCTATAGGCGAGTCATCGTGTTCCCGCCACATGAAGCAGCTGTTCAGCTGGACTCTTGCTGTGACCTGCCTTTACTGAGGTGCCCACCCAGGGGTAAATAAGCTCTGACGTGACCTTCCAAAGACAACGCCAGTGACATTGCCTGTCAACGCAGACGTGCTTGACAATCAAGTACTACGCAACCACGGACGAATGTGTTGTGCTTTGGGCCTTGCCGACTTACTTGAGACTGTTATATAGCTGTGAAACTGAACTGTGTTGAAGTAGACTGTGCTATATAGATGTGATAAACAGTGCTGTGTGAGCACCTTGGAATACAGTGTTGTCATTGTGTGAAAAAGGATTATACATTCAGATTTGACATTGATGTTATTCCTGGACTGACACTTGTTTGGATTATATATATTTCCGATTGTGGAGTCTGGTTTGTTCTGTGCTCATCATCATTGTCAGTGCTGAGGATTCCTCATACTCAAGCGCCGTTGGAGCTTCAGATAAGTTATTGTTTGTTTGTTACTGTATTATATTGATATTTTCTTGTTCTCCTGAGAATTTAAGTCTGTTATTTGTCTTTCTTACTGCTTCTAGCTATCTTATACTTTTACCTGTTGAATAGTGTAGTGCTATTTCTGTATTTACTTCTTGGTTTGTTATTGTTTCTTTCCTATGTTTTGACTGTTCTTTAGTGTACTAGTATGACTTAGTATGTATGTATGTGATAGTTAGTTAATTCTGATCTTTCTCTGTGTTATTTGTATTTGGTATTATCTGGATTATATATGGTGATACATTATATATAGTATAGTTCTACTGTTTCTTTGCTTAGTTTATTTTCACTGAGGTGAAGACAGTGCTTGGGGCAATAGTTAGCTTCTAGCACCTCATTGTTGAGTGTGGTTTTCGTAGTGTCTTTAGTGTTATAGTGTATTGGTGTGTGAGTGTAATCCAGTTTTGGCCTTTTATAAGAAAGATTGGATTAGTCCAATTCTATTAGGTTGTAGCTGTGTTTGTTCTGTGGTGGAGTCTGGCAGACGAATTTCCTGCGACTGCCCTGCTTTACATTCCAGAGCCCTGTTGGTGTTAGCGGTAGTTGTGAAGTGTGTATTTATATTGTCTTGTACATTCAGTATTTCTTGTGTTCTGTTTAAGTGGTGTGTTATCTTGTCCTATCTTACTATCTTGTAAATACGTTTACAGGTATCCCTTGTTTTCGTTCGTGCTCAGTCACGCATTATAGATATTAAGCTATCTCTTCTCTTTGTATTCTATCATCTATTTCCTCGTGACTGGAAATTTGTTTTCGTGGTGTGATGTGTATGTTGCTTTCATTTGTGTAGTTTACATTTGTGTTCATTTGCCATAGGTAGTGCTTGCTTAGCAGAGATTACAGAGTTGAGTAATAAGTGGAGTGTTATTGAATATAGCACCAGTGTGGGTGCCAGTAAAGACTGTGAAGTAAAGTCTAAGTGGTGACTAAGTTGATATAGTAGTGTCATAGCACCATAAAACATCATAAAGTTGTTATTATACAACTATTGACTATTATAAGTTGTTATATCGGTGTCAAAGTACAACTATAGACTACTGTAAGTTTGAGTAAGGATAAAGTAGAGAATAAGGGGCCAGAAAGACCTGATTTTCACAAGTGGTGAGAACATAGACAAGAGGCTAAGTGAGTCTTTAGTGAGACCATAACGTAAACGTGAATCATATTTACATAATAAACTACGAGGTGATATTTACTTTCATGCACATATATATATGTGTGTAAATTGATGAAGTGATATCATTATTTACCATTATTATTACTGAATATTATTGTAAGCAGAAATTTATCTGCTGACTTAAGTGCAATATATACAGTTGAGTAATTATATTATAAAGATTTATACTAAAGTTAATAGTGAGAATTACTAGTGTACAACATGGATATGGACTTTTTCATGCGGATTGGCACGCAAGACGGGTACACAGGAAAAGAATTGGTGGAATTTGCCAAGGCAGATCTCAATTCAGTTGAAAATCAAAAAACTTTGAAAGAGAAGGAAGCAAAGGAGGAGAAGGAAATGAAAGAGAAGGAAGCAAAGGAGGAAAAGGAAAGGAAAGAAAAGGAAGAGAGGGAGAGAATTGAGAAACAAAATGCTCTAAGAGATGCTCGAGCTGAAGAGTTAGAGCTAAAGAGAAAAGAATTGGAACTTCAAGAAAGGAAGATGAAAGAAGAGAGAGAATTGCAAGAAAAGAAGATGAAAGAAGAAAGTGAGTGGAAACAGAGAGAATTCGAGTGGCAAGAAAAGAAGTCGAGAGAAGATAGAGAATTTAAAGAGAAGAGGAAGGAGAGAGAGATACAAGTAGAATTAGAGAAGGAGAGAATGAGAATAGCTCTGGAAGAAAAAATGATAGATAAGGAGTTACAATTGAAGAAGTTAGAAGTGGGTGCGAGTGGTCAGAGCTCAACTTCTGGTGGGGCGCATCGTCCTTTTAGGCTGCGTCTACCAAATTTCAACGAGAAAATTGATAGTTTGGATTTCTTTTTGGAAAGATTTGAGGCCCAATGTGTGGCCTATAAGGCTGATAGGGATCAGTGGCCATCTCTTTTGTTGACACTGCTAGTTGGGCCCGCGATTGAGATTTTTTATAGCCTCCCCGTAGAGGAAAGGGCTGATTATGATAAAGTGAAGGAGAGATTGCTAAGGAGGTTCCGTCTGACTGCTGACGGATACCGGACGCGTTTTAAAAAACGCGATGCCTAGTTCAGACCAGGACTTTGAGGATTTTATCTCAAAGATCAAACTTCTGCTGAATAGGTGGATCGAAATGGAGGGGATAACAAAGGACTTTAATGGCTTGTGGGACTTAATATTACGAGACAAAGTGTTGTCTTCGTTCTCTAGTGAGCTGGTTGCGTTCTTCCAAGAACGTCAACCAAAGGACATTGAGTCCATGACCCAACTGGGTCACCATTATGTCCTGGCCCATCCGGGCAAACCCATTCAGAAGTCGGGTCTGACAAAAGATGTAGTTGCCAGTGTTGGTAAAGTCCAACGCCATCCTTGGCGAAATCAGACAGACAGGGGTCAAGAGCAGAGGTATGAGAAGCCTTCCAGCCCATCTCAACCACATAGAGGCAGTTATGGGAACATTCGTTCTTATAGAAACAGTCGGCCGAGGGGACAACATAATAATTATGGTGACAGAAGGGAGTACCAAACTCATAAACAGGTACATTTCGAGGACTCTCGAGACGACGACCGATCTTGGTATAAAACCAAACATCATAAGCAGAGGAGTGGTTCCTCAGAGAGTCGGTCTTCGGACTCTGATGCGGAGTCTTCGTCTTCGAAGAGGTCCAATAAAAGTACACGCGATGAGAAGAAAGAGCGCGTGTGTACCAAATTCGGTGGTATGGGTCATAGTGCTGATAGCTGCAATACCCCGATCGAGCATGCAAATTCCGCGGTTGTGTTGGACACAATCAACAGCGAGGACTGTGCAGGGTGTCGCCCTCTATTTCATACGAACGAGAGGTTGGTGCTTCAATGTGGGCATGCGGCAAAATGTCTGTCGGCAGTGCATGAGACTGGGAATGTGATTCTTCACGAAGGAAAGGTGGGGAATAGACCAGTCCGGGTGTTGAGGGACACCGGATGCACCACAATTGGGGTTCGTCGGTCGTGTATCGACGCCTCGTGTCTGACAGGAAAAACGGTAAAGTGCACCACGTTCGGGGGCAAAGTCGAGACTTACCCCCAGGCGTGCATTAATGTGGACACCCCGTTCATTAAGGGTAGAGTAAATGCGTTTGTCCTAGAGGATCCGATTGCCGATTTGATCGTCGGAAATGTACGCGGGGTGCATAGTGCCACGAGTGTAGCTGAAGCAGAGGCTCAGCATCCCCAAACTTCCAAGAGGGATGATCATTAGGTACATCGTAGGCGTATTTCGCGGCAAGTATTGAATGACATGATTAGGACCAGTAGGGACAAGTTCGAAAGCTAATGATCGCACAGTGTGGGTGCGTAACGTGCCACTGAGTGCTAGCTGGCGCACACTCAGACGAGTGTTTGATGGTGTCGCAAAGGTTAAGTTTGTGGAAGTATTTTCGCTACGCGACAATACCAAAATGGCACGGGTGACTTTTGTGAATAGGTGAGGTGCGCGTAAGGCAGTTAGGCTGAAGCATATGTCGTTGCTTCAAAACCACCTGCTAATAGTCCAGCAGTAGTGAGGGTTAGATTACCGGGTCGTGTTTAATAATATGTTTTGGTTGAAGCGAACCGAACCTGAGAGGCTCTGACCCGCGCCCCAGTTCTATTCTAGTAGCAATGTGAGGATTTTGTAAATTTGTACAGATTATGAGATTTCGTGCAAGGCTTGTGTATACTATGACATATTATGAAATTGTAGAGATTACGTAAGGCTTTACAATACATGGTGGGCTGTATTATGCTATGTTGTGAGTTGTAGTAATGTGGCACAGTGCCTTAAAGGCATACTTGGGGCATTATGTAGGCAGGCATGCTGTAGGAAAGTGCGCTATAGACAGGTACATGGTAGGCAGGTGCACTGTGGGCAGGCCTGCCTTGCATTTATCAGAGACCTATGTAATATGATGGACCTGTTATCTTAAGGGTCATGTACTGTGTTATGCCTTGCGTGGGGATTTATGTGTCACGATGCCATGAAGGTTAGGTGTTATGGAAGGATATAGAAGATGCAGCTACACCATGTTAAGTAAAAAGGTACATCTGAAGAAAGTATTTATTGCAACTTATTTAAGAAATGTGTTATGACTATTTAAATTGTCATGATGATGTGGTATGGTATGCGATGTATTGTTATGCTGCCATAAAAGGCAATATTTATAAAGGTGTACTCGATGTGTACATAGATCATTATCGTATATTTACAACTAGATTATGAGAGATGATTATTTATACGATGACGTGTTGCTACTTGGTGACAATTATTTATACAGAATTTTGTGTAACATGCATTATGTGTAAGTTACCCCAGGATTAGTCAGTCGTTGTTATTTTTCACGACTGTCAATACCTGGTATGGATTTGTACATGTTTTCTTGTATCGAATGTGGTGAGTGAGAAGGCATGTATGTCAATAATATTGAGCAGCTCTGGCATTCCTTATCTGCATGTGGAGGTGCTATATTGCCATTTAGGTCGCCCTTACCCAGAGGGGATTGGGCGTACTCCTCTGATGGAAGAAAACTGCGTTTTCTTTCTTAAGGGAAAGGGGGGGGGGGGGTGGATGTCACAGCATAATTATTCACTAAATTTTATAGTGGTTACACTGTAGTGTGACAACACTGGTATTCATCTTTGAATACCTATCCAGCCGGTTTTGGCTAGAAGGGAAACCGGAAGAAACGGTTTGGCGGCAAAGGGAGTCTAGATATGTCCGCTCGACTGAGAAGTCGTTGATAGCCGTTGTCAGCAGCTTTTGCTGGGGAAAGTTATATGGATGCCACTATTGTTCATTACTTCTTGCCGTTATTTTCATGAGATCAGGAGTAGTGATTTGTTGCTAGTTTGATATTGTGCATGCTAGTGATTTCCTCCTGGATTGTATTTCTGATAAGCTGATTGCAATTATGTATTGCGTTTTGTCAGTAGTGTATTCCGCCTATGTGAGTGATAGTCATGGCGGTTGCTGAGTAAATTGTCTCTGCGACTATTATTTGGATATCTTGTTAAGCTATAGTGTGTGGCAAGTATGTGGTAGTTTTTTAGTGCATTGTGCAATGCATGTTCATGTGTATCTTCGGCCGGGTGAGGCTTCTCTGTGTGTAATATTCATTAAAAAGGGTCATTACCTGTTATAGGTGTTATCATGTTATTTATGTCAGCTATTGTGTGCTATGGTTGTACATTTGAGACAGCGAGCTAAGAGTCTAGTGTGAGAGTGCCTTAAACCCATAGTACCAGTAGAGAGTTCGCTCTGACAGCACAAGTATTCTCATGTGTCTAGTTCTGACAATATCTATACTCAAGATCGTTGCCGGCGTCTTTGCCAATTAGTCCCATGGCTAGATTCGTCCCGAAGAAGGCTCTCCCGTACTGGTTGTGATCATAATCCATTGACAAAGGCTTGCCACTGACTGTTCTTCCATCCGCGCTGACATTTAAATATATCAGACCAAAATTAGCGAAATTGAACGGATTAGACGTATACGATCCGTTAAAAGCTGTCGAAGTGACTAGGCCAATCACTATGCGGGTCGGGGTTTGACTGAGAAATAGATTATCCTGCATGTGCGATAGCATGCCTTTAGGGATAGAGAATATTTTTTAGCACAACTCGTTTCAAGGGGTACTTGGCATTACCTTGTAACAAGGCTTTATCGTGGGCTAGAGAGACGGCGGGGTTTAATTTGGCTTTCCGTACAACCAGGGCCGCATAAGTTATAATAGATTTATAACCACCAGCGTGGTCGTTTCCCAGCACGTTGAACGCATCTTTAGACGGCGTGAGTTTTACTTTAACTGTGACGCCGTTTAACATATAGCGATCTTGGATGAAAATATCTGAATGTAACCGACCCATCATATCGATGTCCTGAGAACCAGCCGGTATATTTTGACGCAGTCTTAGTCCGTTGTTATTATCGCCACTTGTTTCTGCAATAGAGTTTGGTATGTCTTTGTGAAACAGAACCGCTGTCATATGACCTCGCTTGGCTTCCTCCCCGTAATTCAACGTGGCTTCCAGGTAAGCTTTATAAGGGTAGGTGTTCTCGCTGGGTGTAATCAGCGTGTCGTTTAGGGAAACGTCGACTTGGGAGAATAAACTATGCAGGTAATAGTTGACCGGGGCCACATCCGCATCAGCGGGTAATTTGTCGCCATTAGCTAACGTGATTTTGGTGCGCACGTGCAGAAAAGTATTGAACAAATCTAGATATTCTTCGCCGTTCCCCGATATTACAAATTCCACCGGGGCTCCGGACGCTAAGGCGGCCAACGGATGTATCTCCACAAATTGACCCTCTTCTACGGATGTCTGCGTTTGTGGCACGCTAAACAAATCTAGACCACTGTGAAGACACTCGCACGAGCTGGGGTGAATAAGCGCCATCATTCAAATATATCAGAGTACCATCGCTTGTTCTTCTGGGAATGAGAAGGGCGAGCTCGGTTACTTCGCTTTATTCTTTTCGGATCGCTAGGTGGGGCAGCTCTCCCTGTTCTCGTTCTTTTTCTTCTAATACCGCTACCTGATTGGTTAGTGGTGAGGTGGTCAACTGCTCCCTGTAATAAACGCTGATCCGATTCTTTGGCTCGCTCACGAAATGACTCGCCAACATTTCTGCCAGCTAACGCGTCACTCGTGACCTGTAGACCGGTGCCAACCCTTTCTATGAGTAAAGCTTTGCCTCCTGTTTTTAACAACGGGAGAACCATGCAACCGAGCCCGCTGAAAAACTACCTAAGCCATGCCCTCTTTGACTTCTGCCTCCGATAAACACTGGCATCCCGTGTCCAGCTTGGTTGCAGTAAAACTCCTCATACATTTTGGGAATTCGTCGTATTGGTACATGTCTGACCATTTTTTCTTCTATTCAAAATCAAACCGTCTGTGAGTTCGGAAGTGGAGAGTCAACACCGAAGCTCCGCTAGTGAATGGGATAGTCTTAACCTGGTCATTAGTTAAAAGTATTTCCACAGCGTCAAACGAAAAAAGGCTCAGGGGTACGTAGTGTGGTTTGTCATAAATCCTAAAAACCGAAGCGGTAGTCCTGTCCAAAATAGGAACAATACGTAACAAAGGGACAGAGGCATCCCCAACAGGTCTCGCCGCTACGGGGTCGCAGTACACGTATACATTTTTCATGTCGTTATCCATTTGTACTTCAGTCTCTCCTCGTAGTATTGGGTCGATGTCTGTGGCGATCGAGGTGGGCAATCCTAACATGTGTTTCAACGTCTCGCTAATTCTAACTTTAACCCTGGTTCATACAAAATCAAGGTGGCCTTATTATTGTTAAAATAGACTCTAACTCGGGCTTTTTCATTCACATCTGTGCCTAAAAGCAAACGATTCAACTCGTCGATAAGCGTTTCGGGTGAGGTGTATAGACCGGCGGGCAACGTGAGTATTATAAGCGTTGTTCCCTCGTCTTTGTTTGGGAAGTAATGTATCCATACCTCATCCACTAGCATATTAAAATAACTTTTGGGAAATTGAATCTCAACCAAGCCAACCTCGTAACGTGAAGTCAAGTCTATAGTCTGTGGTAATTTGACGAAAAAGGGACCGGCGTTATTGTTCGGGTATATTTTCATCGAGGCATTGCTCGGTAAAGTCACGTAAAAACTTATCCTATCTTAAGGTTAGGTAACATGTAACCCAGATAACTGCTCAATAAGGCGATCCAAAACTTGCCGTCAGGACCCTCGGCATTGCTCCGACTCAGATTGAATAACGAGACCCCGATGACGACATATATAACGATCATCTGACAGATGAAAACGATCTCTAGCCGCGGGACTAGTTTCCCAAAAAAAAGCCAGAACGAGGTTCTCGTGGCCTTGGGAGGGGGTGACCGCAAAACTGGGGTGCTCACTTCTTCTATCTCCATCAGTCTCGATATCTCGCTAGTTGTTTGGAGGAAATCCAGCTGTTGAATGACGAGTTATAACCGAACCATTTGACCAAATACTCTTTAACACCCCTGACACCTCGCTGTTCTTTCAAAATGGACTCGATTCGATAAACTATTTTGTCACCGACCCGCTGCAGCTCTTCTTGGTAAAAAGAACCTTTCAATTCCTCACCCGAATCATCTTTAAGGACGTACGTGACTGGTCTTGTCTGGTTTAGTCGGCTGACCGGCTGACCGTAAACAGTTCTTCTGTCCACGCCGGCGTATAACCCTTTTTAAAAGTTTGTTTGGCTTGCGCGATCCGCACGCGATCACCTGCTTTAAAATAGACTTTTCTTCCGGTGACGTCAGGGGTCGAATACAACGTATGCCACACCTCTTCTTGAGTGATCGGGGTAACTTCCGACGGCGTCATCTTAATACTCTGATGATACGAATAATTGTAGTTGTGGACCATTGATTTATCACGTCGACGTAGCGAAGACTGTTGGTTTTGGTAACGTAACGCCACGTTTTTTCTTTGAGGGTTCGATTAAACCTCTCGACTATAGCGGCCTTAGTATCTTCATTCTCCGTAGTAAAGAAATGGACACCCTCTTCTTTAAGAAACTTTAAGAATGTTTTGTTGACGAACTCACTGCCTTTGTCTGTTTGAAAATTTATGGGTTTGCGACTGGTAAAAATGGTCTTCATCGCTTCTACTAAGGCTTTCCCAGTTTTGTTTTTCAGAGGAACAGCCAACGCAAATTTACTAAACACATCGATACACGTCACTAGATAGGAAAACCCATCGTTGAATTTTTTAAACCCCGCAAGTCTATTAGATCAGCCTGGAACTGTTGATCGATACCACCCGAGATGGTTGCGCGTCTTTTAAATTTTCTACGCACCGGCTTGTGTAAGGTGTGCGTATCCTGATGACCTAACCACTCTTCAATTTTTTTACGAGTAAGTTTGGAACTACGCTGCAAGGCACTGACTCCGCTATAAGAACCGGGTAGTTTCGGTTCGTAGTAATGTTGTTTTAAAATTTTATTCACTTCTTTGGCCATGCTTCCCACTTTGGATTTTTTGTCTTTTTTCCTTCTTCTGAGCAAATACGACGATTTTTCTCGCAATGTACTGTCAACCACCTTTTTTCGATTATGGGTATGAGTTGTTCGGTCGAGGACTGAAAAATTTTGTCCACGACCTCATCTTTAAGTACAGGGGGTGAACCTGGTTGGTCGGTAGCATGTAATTGTGTTGGTTGTTTAATGTCCACGAGGCCTAGAGGCACGTGACTGTACTGTTCTAGGCGAGTCAAATAACGCTGTAGTGATCGCTGATATAACCTAGCTTTGTCACCCATTGGTAAATCTTCTCGTTCCAAGACTAGTTGCATTTGACTGTCCAGTTCTCCTAAGTTATGCCTCAGAGCGTCGGGGGTTCTATAAGGCTTTTGCGCCTCTAACAAACGACGGTCCATCAAAATCATTTTCTTGGCCATCTTTTTACATGCCTAAAACGCATCTTAGCACGGTTTGTAGTGGGGTTAACAACGCACTTAAAAAACCACCGGTTTGTAAAAATTGTTTTCGTCTTTTGAGCGACAATTTCTTTTGGGTGAGCGCTCTCATGGTGTTTTTGTATGGACGCATACGTCTCTTCTGAGGGGGTGCAAGTGTAACGTTACCTCTTAATACGTTATGACAATACTCGCAGAGTGTTCCTACGAGGTCGGGTGACGCTGTTTTCATAACAGCCTTGATGGCTAGTGTTTGGCACTGCCAAGAAATTTCAACATTTCAGCATGGCGTCTCACCTTTTCTCCCATCTCGTTATTTGGGGACGTAGACGACTTGTTGTTCGTGTGGAAATATTTGGCTGCACAATCTCAAAGCATCGGGTGTTGCCTGGAGCAGGTCGATTAGCAAATAACCGTGTTGGGCCGCCGTCGCGTCTTTAAAACTTTCTTGGTTATAGGCAGTACGACCTGGGTACATCTGCTTGGCTAGATTTGTAATTTGCGAGCCATCTCGTGGGTTTTTGAAAAGCACTATATAATGAGAATTCAAGCTAATTGTTCTTTGTTCTTGCAAAATAGATTTTGCACGATATAGATCACGCTAATATTAAGATGATGGCTACCCTTCGTGAATAGTTTAGTTATTCTATCATCCGTCTCACTCATCAGATCATCTATAACGAGCAGGCGTTTCTTATCACCTGACCACTGCTCCATGTTTGGCAGTCCTTCAATAAACTGGACTAAGGTCATCGAATTATACATGGATTGCCACACTCCATAACATCATATAATTTCGTCTGGGGTAGGGGTCATCATGTCCCGGATATGCTGCAAGAAACGTTGTACAAAGACAGTTTTCCCACTACCGGTCGGTCCAGCTATCAGGGCTGTAAAGGGATGTGACCACCTGGGATCCATGGCTAGTAATGATAAATTACACTCATAAACCGGTATTTTATTATTTTTTACAACGTGAGACCTCCTGCGACGTGTAAAATTAAAAACGTGAGAACCACTGTGACGTTCTAAATACGTTACTCGCCGCATTCACACCCGGTGTAAACCAGCCACGATCAAAAGTCTGGTTGTTTTCAACATCACGAAAAACACCACAAAGAAAAATCTCATAATAACTTTTAAAGTTAATAAACACTACACATTACATTCAGAAAATCTCTGATAACAGAAAGAGACACGCATTAAAAGAGTGCGTGTTTGTGTTTGTTTGTGTGTGTATATATACCTGCTTAGGTATGCATGTGCGCTCGTCTATCTACCTATCTATCTATAAGTCTGGGTTTTATTTATGTTATGGTGTCTAATTTTATTCTCCTCTCTCTCTCTCTCTCTCTCTCTCTCTCTCTCTCTCTCTCTCTCTTTATCTCTCTCTCTATCAGTTTGTTACGTGTATTTATTTTTATATTTTAATTTGTTCATTGTTTTAATGTCTAATTTGTTTTTCTCTTTTTCAGACAGTTTCACCTCAAACCAAGAGACGGTGCTATGCGTGCTCGGAGTGTGAGCGCTCTTATACCCGGGACTGCGACCTAACTCGGCATTATGAGACTGTGCATGGGCGCCAATACCACGAGTGCTCTCTGTGTGGTCGTGATTTTACAAGGCCTGGTGTACTTAAACGGCACATAGAGAGTGAACATGGGTCCAGAGCACCACGAACACTACCCACATCAGTGGGACAAACCAGCCTGATATGTACCCACTGCGGGCAGGTGTTCACCTGGTGTGATGCGCTATTGCGCCACATCAAGACCGCCCACTCACTGGCTCTATTTAGTTGTGAGATCTGCGGCAAAAGCTTTACCTGCACTGATAACATGCGGGTCCACCTACAATAGCAACACCCATCTGTCCCTACGCAGATTCCAACCTCATCATCAACACAGAATCCAGCATCACTAGCAAGCGACAAAACATTTGCAACACCAGCCTGTCCCTATGCAGATTTCGACCTCATTTACAACAACGGTTCGTTACTACCCACCGACATCATCATCAGCACCTGTAACATCGGCGCACCACAATGAACACACACTAGCATCAGGTGCCACAGCAACACCAGTCTCTTCGAGAATGCCAGCATCATCATCAGCTCCCTCTTCAACAATGCAGCCCCCTTCCCCAACACCCGACCCCATCCCGGTGCACTAATATCAATCATCAACTGCATCAGCACCTTTAACATCGGCGCAACACTACCCACAGACACATACAATACCCCCCACCCCGTATCACCCACACTCTTCAGCAGCTGCAGCCCAGACCTCCAAGAAACGCTCCATGCCCACTCATCAAACCCCAAATAAAAAAACCTTCCCTGTCCTCTGAACAAGACAGTTTGCGCGACATACCGTCTGACGTTAGACAGATATATACTGACAATTGGTCAGCCATCAATACACATACCAACCTCAATAAATACTTGTCCACTTTTACGTTCTTCCATAGCCCAGATAAAACACAACCCATCAACTGGATGTCACTGTAAAGCCCAATACTTAAACAACAAACAAAACGATTCAAAATTAATTATAGGCACCATTCCATTTTAAGAAATAGAGAAACCCGCGAACTCCGTTTCTACCACGCCTCTCACAATAACGCCTGTGTCTTGGACAACCCTCATCTTGTAAATAACATTACAGATTTCAAGTCTTTTGTCTCACAATTACACGACAGCGACATTCTTACAAACGCACACGTAAACAGACCCAACACCAAATATTATGTCGAATCGATCCCGGCCCCCTCCTTTTATCTGTATCAAATCCAAGATCATCCGATCGGCTGTTTTTTATAGGACATACCAACCTACATTTCCGATAATAAGCACATTAACACATTACAACACGATTCACACGCAAAACCTTACAGTGATAACTTTTGCTTTTTTAGATGTATGGCGGTTTTTAGGGGTGCACCCGTTAAGAACATTAGAAAAATCAAGCGCTGGCTCGTTGATCAGTGGCAAACACAGCAGGGACTAGACTCCCTTATAGATTTTCCCGGGGTTAATTTAACTGACATTCCTACCTTAGAAAAATGTTTTAAAATAAATATTGACATTTTTCAGTTTGACGACGCGCAATCCCTGACCCCCAAACTCAGAGGTAGCGATATTTATAAGAAAACGTTGCGTCTTTTAATTTGTAAAAATCATTTCATGTATATAGTTGATATTGATAAGGCGGCAAACTTCTTTTCGTGTCCCAAATGCGGCAAGTTGTGGCAGGAATATTATCGACTTGTGCGCCATGAGCAGACCTGTCCCGGTGATAAGAGGGTGGAAATATTTAAAGGTGGAGTTTATACCCCACCGGATACCATTTGGGAATCTATCGCCGCGCAGGGTATAGATGTAGATACAAAATTCGTGTTTCGCTATCGAACCACCTTTGATTATGAATGTTATTTCGATACCTCTGTCAGGGCGGGGCCCAGTGGTAGTGTAACTACATACACAGCCAAATACGTGCCTCTGTCTTGCTCGGTGGCCTCTAATGTCCCCAGGTTTGAAGAACCCGTTTGTTTTATCACAACGGGTGACCCTCAAGACTTGGTCAATAGGATGCTCGATCATCTGACCCAAATTGCCGAGGCGTCTTACAGCATCTTGCGTCAGCGTTTGATGAGGTGTACACTCAACTCGGTGATTTAAAGGGCCTCATCGAGAGACTCAATGAGCATTTGCGCGAGCTGCCTATGTTAGGCTTCAACTCGGGAAAATACTATGTAAACGTAATAAAACCCTACATAATCAAGTATTTTCTAGCTCAAGATTTAAATATTTAGTCACAAGAAACAATAATTTTATGTGCATCGCCACCCCAGTTAAAGTTTTTAGATATCATCAATTACCTAGCCCCCGGTTTTAGTTATAGCAAATATCTGGCCGCCTATAAAGTGACGGAAACTAAAAGCTTTTTCTGTTACGAGAACGTCACAGATTTAGACAGATTAAACGAAACGGCGCTACCACCCCACTCGGCCTTTTTTTCCTCACTAAAAAATGCTAATATTTTCAGTGGCGAGTATGTCGAATGTCAGAGGGTGTGGGTCGATAACCGTATGGCCACTCCGCGCGATTTTCTGTCTTGGTACAACAACAAAGACGTGGTGCCCTTCTTAATTGCTTTAGAACAGCAAGTTAGTTTTTACGCGGGTCTAGGGGTAGACATGTTCAAAGACGCTATTTCGGTACCCGGGGTAACGTTAAAGTATTTATTTAAAACCCTCTCGTCAAATATATCTTTTTCTTTATACTCGAAGCGGGAGCAAGATTTACACCGCACGCTGAGACAAAACATAGTTGGGGGTCCTTCAATAATCTTTCACAGGTTCCACGAGCAAGGCAAAATACATATTAGAGGTGGCAGAGTTGTGCAGTCCCTTAAAGGTTATGATGGCAACGCCCTTTATTTGTGGGCACTTATGCGAAAAATACCCACTGATTTTTCCGTTAGAAGAAACAGGGAGGATGGTTTCAGGTACTACGAAGTCAATAAATACACCGTGCAGTGCCGCGACTGGTTGACTTGAGTCTCGCACAAGAATAATGTGGCTTTAAAAACCCAATTTAACGGCATTTAAATGTCGTTGGGTCATAGACACATTAGGGTAGATGGTTGGGACAAAAACTCTTGCACCGTCTACCAGTTCCATGGCTGCCTGTTCCATGGCCATCCTAACTGCCCACTAACCACCGGTCGTGATATTAATCCAGTCAGTAAGAAACTTACTTACTTACTTAGTCATTCCCCTTCTACCGTGAGGTGTAGATGTTTGGAAGAGAGAGCGCCAGACTATCCTATCGGCTGTCTTCCTCCTGGCCTGGTTCCATTCTAGTCCTCGGTCCTTCAAAGATTGTCTAATGTTGTCCTCCCAGCGGACTCTGGGTCATCCTGGGGGTCTGGATCCTTGGCTCTTTGTTTCCCATGCTTGTCGTGGTAGCCGATCTTCTCCCATTCTGCAGACATGGCCAAACCATCTTAGTTGGGACTGTTCTACTTGGGTCTGCAGGGGGTGGGATTTTAGGCCTTGACGTATCGTCTGGTTGCGTACCATGTCTCTTGTTACTTCAACCACCTTCCTCAGATACCTCATTTCTGAGGTTTGGATCTGGCTTTTGTGGGTTGTAGTCATTGCCCATGACTCGCATCCATATGTCAAGACTGGGACATAGGTGGAGCAGTATACAGCCATCTTCGTTTTCTTACCAACCTCTCTCTTGCTGAGGAATCCTAGATTTATGGCCTGAAAAAGTCTCCCAGCTGCTGCTTTTCGAGTGGCCAACTCTTCTTTGATGCCTCCCTTTCGGTCAATAATAGCTCCGAGGTATTTAAAGTGGTCTACCTGCTCCATGACCTGTTCTCCCAGCTTAATCTGATGTCTTCTTTCTTCTCGTGATATCACCATGGATTTTGTTTTAGAGCTGCTTATGACCAGCCCACTCTTCTCCAGCTCTTTCTTCCAGACTTGCAGGTTGAATTGGAGATGTGCCTCTGATTTAGCAATCAGGGCAACATCATCAGCAAATGCCAGCTCCGAAATACAGACCTGTCTCATCTTCCAGTACCCCACTGAATACTTTCTTGTTCTCTCCTTACATGCCTTAATGACATCGTCCATGAGGAGTATGAAAAGGTAAGGTGACAGGATATCACCTTGTCTTACACCAGTGGTGGTCCTGAACTCTTCTGACTTATGATTTGCTGTCCTTACATAATTTCTGCAAGACTTGTAGAAGCTCTGTATAGCATGAATCAGAGGTGCTGGAATGTTCTTCCTTGCCAAACAATCCCAAAGTTTACTCCAGGGGACCCTGTCAAACGCCTTTTCCAGATCTATGAATCAAAGATGGATCTCACTCTTATACTCAAGGGCCTTTTCACTTAGCTGTCTGAGTGTGAAGATTAGGTCTTGAGTACTTCGGTTCACTCGGAATCCGCACTGGACCTCATCCAGTTGTGGCTCAGCTAGGCGTTGGAGTCTCTGCTCTAGGATTCTAGAGTAAATTTTACCAGTAAGAAACCGTTGACTGAATTGTATGAAAAGACGCGAAAAATTGATGCATATTTGAAGAACGAGTGTGACGTCACCTTGGTAGAAATGTGGGAATGTGAATGGCAAAGCTTGAAGAAAACCGATCGATCAATCGGTCGATTTCTGAGCGCCATCTTCCCTAACCTGAAACCGTCGTATAATAAATGTAGGTACCCACTAACGGAGCAACAGATTCTCGCCTCTGTGACAGACGAGACCTTGTTTGGGTTAGTCGAGTGTGACATTCATGTCCCCGATAACTTGAAAGAACATTTTTCGTAAATGACGCCCATTTTTAAAAATGTTGACGTTACGAGAGATGATATTGGATCTTTCATGCGGGAATACGCATACAAAAATAAACTCCTGACTACCCCCAGAAGGACGTTGATCAGCAGTTATGTGGGTGAAAAAATTCTGTTGGCGACACTTCTGCTTCGCTGGTACCTGGCCAAAGGCTTAGAAGTCACCTGTATATACCAGGTGGTTGAATATACGCCCGCGCCGTGTTTCAAGCAGTTTGGGGATACTGTTTCGGACGCGCGTCGACAGGGAGATATCGATGATATTTACGCAATAAATAGCGAAACAATGAAATTGTTAGGGAACGCCGCCTATAGCAAGACGTTGCCCAATAAGGTGAAGCATGTAGAGGTCTCGTATACGACAGGGGAGGGGACGTCTAAATTAAATAAACTGCCCCCGGTTTAGAAAGAAGAGTTTAGTGACTGATGACATTTTCGAAGTAGAAATGGTTAAAAAGAAAATTAGTTGGGATCTACCAGCGCAGATAGGTTTTTTCATTTACCAGTACGCTAAACTGCGCATGTTAGAAATTTATTACGACTGTCTAGATAAATTTGTAGATAGGGCAGATTTTCAGATATGCGAGACAGATACAGTCTTTACTTGGCCCTAAGCACGGGTAACTTAGCCGACGCCGTTAAACCCTCTATGCGACAAGAGTTTTATAGCGCCTACGACCAGTGGTTCTCCGCCGAAGTGTGTCCCGACCATAGATCCGAATTTATTAATGGTGAGGGTAAAACGCGACTCGTTTGTCAGAAATGTCGCGATCAAAAATTATTTGACAAACGAACACCGGGTCTTTTAAAATTAGAATACGAGGAAAGTGGGATGATTTCCCTCTGTAGCAAAATGTACCACTGTTATGGCAATTACGACAAGACTACGACTAAAGGACTGAGTAAACAACACAACACCATAGACAAAAACATGTTCTTAGAGGTTCCCAACACACAAGCACAGGGCGTGAAAAATGTAGGTTTCAGAACACGTAACTCCGCCATCTATACATACGAACAACACAGAAATGCCCTGTCATATTTTTACATCAAAATACAGGTGCATACCGAAAATGTCACCACATCTCCCCTCAACATCTAAAAAAAACTCTGTACACCAAACAAATACCATGCCACACACAGATACCTTGGTATATACACCCCCAAAACCATACAACATGCAATGTTGTATAAACAACACATAAACTCTGTCCTATTTTTAAGACACGACGACACCCCTCCCTCGACATCTATAATTGGTCTGGTCTGCAGCCTAGAACACAACTGTGATATATTTATTAAAGAACCTTTTTTACTGTTGGTTACCAATAAAGAATACGTCCCTACCTCTTTCCAATATGTTCCCCTACTTATATAATTTTGTTACCATATAAATACTGTACACAACTCTTGCCAATATATGCTCATATGTGATCCTGTCCATATAATGTTGTTACTGTTATTTACCGATATATGCTCCTACTCATATAATTTTGTTACCATATAAAATTGTACAATACCAATATATGAGCCTATTTGTTTGTTATTTGATAATAAAATATATTTATTAACTAAAATGTTTGTTATCTATGTATGTATAACTGTTGTAATATATGTCTAAATATCGTCTAAATGTATAACTAAATATTGTCTACCTGTTTTGTAAAATATATATAAATATGTGTATATATATATATATTGTAAACATAAACAACAACACGCCTGCCGTTATCGAACTAATATATTACTATATAAAAAGCCATGCGACGCCGCCTGAATCGATCGGAGTATTTCCTTATATAAAAGTCATGCGCCGCCGCCTGAATACGACCTGTTTCCGCCCTACTATACTACTTACATTTTGGCTGTTGTCCAGTGTTATCGGTGGTGTTCTGCATACGTGACATATTTAGAAGGAAATAAATATATATAAGAATGTAATGGTATGTAAAAATATGTAAAATACGTAAATGATGAAAATTTCACCTACTCAAACAGTATGTGTAGAAAATTTAACAATATATGTATATGTGTGTGTGTATATATATATATATATATATATAAGGAAGAATAATTTGTAAAATTATCATAATTTACAATTAAAAGAAACCCCCCCCCCCCTCCCCCCCCCCCCCCCCTTGTAGTTCCCAGAGGTCTCTAAAGAGACAAAAGAAAGAATAGGCCTACTGAAGCCTCAGGCATGTCGTACAAGGCGACTAATGTGAGGTTGGGCATGCGGCTAGGAACTTCATCATATAAAATGAACTGCCACATAAACCACTACTATGGACGCATATGAATGCTTGGGGCAGGCTTTCCGCGATGGACCAGTTACAGCTGGTTGCTTCATGTTCCACCAGGAGCATCTAGGACAATAAAGATGACAAGCAAATGCAATTTTTTTTTGTTTTTTAAATTAAAAAATAGACATAATTATTGTTTAGAAAAAGCCATACACAAATCCTTAATGGATCATCATTATTCAGTCTGGTTGCCTTCTCTTTATCTAGCTCATGTATTCCTCCAGAAATACTGCTTGTGTTTGGTGGTGACCAGCATCTCAGACAACAGCCTTGTCTGACTGGCTAAACTACAGGGGGTGAGGTAGCAAAAGTCCTACTTAATGGAATGTCCTTCCTTGGTACACAAAGATTCAGGCTCAAGAATCTGAAAAGACCAACGGCTCATGAAGAAAATACAGCAAAGTATGTGGCACACTTGCGGCACTTCAGGCCTAGACAAAGATAATGGTTGGCTATGCTGGAAGCGATAGGGCTTTATCATGTGTGTGTATATGCATCTACATATACACACACACACACACGTGTATATATATATATATATACCCTGAAGAATGTAACGGATCTAAAACTCAAAGGCAAGAACAACTAAGCAGATAACTTTTGATCTCTTGGGGAAGAATCTGTAGAACAATTTTCAGGAAGAGCAGTTTTTCATGGAACAGCAGAACAAGAGACGCAATACTTTGTAAAAAATACTAGCAGAAAAATATACAGAAGTCCAGAAAAGTATTTATTTGTGCTTCAATAACTATAAGAATGCTTTTGACACAGCCCAACATGATAAACTTATTTAATGTCTTTAAGAAAAAGATATTGATGAAAAAAAGACAAGAATGCTCAGCCACGTATAATGGGAACAATCAGCAACCTTAAGATCTAGCATTAATTATTCACCTCAAATTCAGAGCTGTAAAACAAGGTTGTCTGCTGTCCCGCGCCTCTTTAATGTCTACACAGAAATAATTTTCAGACAGATACAGGAAATGCCAGGACTGAACATCGGTGGAAGATCAATAAACAATCTTAGGTATAAAGATGATATAGTTTTGTCATCTGAAAGTGAACAGGAGTTACAAGAACTAGTGAAACACGTAAACAGCATAAGTCATGAATATGGATTGGACATCAAAACTGAGAAAATGAAATATTTGTTAATTAGCATAGCAGACGATAAGCCAACAATACAAATAGAAGTAAATGGGAAGATACTGAGAAAAAAAGTCAAGAATTTATCATAATAGAAGATAGCAGATGTGAAACAGAAAATAAGAAGAGGATAGGAACGGCCAAAGCCACATTCAACAACAGGAGACAAGTACAAACATCTAAACAAATAACTCACTAAATTAAAAATGAGAGTCATTCAAGTTTTATATATACTCTATTCCTTCTGTTGTAGAAATATAGATAATTAACAAGGAGTCAAGAAGAGAAACAAGCGAACGACCGAACGAACTTTATTTTCGAAGGATTAAGAATTTGGCACGCAGGACTAAGGCTGAGGCCCTTGAGATGTGGATAAATAGTAGAATGAGGCAAGTCTCAAGGAAAGAGGAGAAACAAATAAAAAGAAAAGCTAGGAGTGAAAAGAAAAATAATGAAATGAGATCAAATAATGAATGAGAGATAGCTAAAATATTTTGGTCATATAAAAAAAATACATAAACCATAATGGATTAAAGAGTTAGTCAAACATGTAAAAGGGATGAGAGAGCTACAAGTTGGAAGATATAATTAAGAAGTGGACAGAAAAAGTTGATCAAAGTGTACCATCAAAATAATTGACAGAAGATACTGGAGATCCATTGCAGCTGCCTTTCGCTATGAAGATAACAGTTAATCTGATATACAAAAATAAAAGGTGCACACATTTTAATTATATCCACTTTAATCAGAATGAATTCATAGAGCCGATCTGCAAAGGTGGAGAGATAAAGGAAGCTTTCTGACCATTTTCTACCCAACCCACATCTGTTCTCTTAATGTAGAAAAAAACATGTCTTTTTATATTTCGATTCCGAAAAACAAAAATTACAGCATGTGTTTCACGAGGCTGGAGATATCCACGAGCTAAACAGAATGTGAAATGGCGAAAATAAACATTAAATAAGTGTACAAAAGTAGTTATTAAATCTGCACTTTTAACACTTTTGCCAGCGAGAAAGTAAATTAAGTAAGTTCCCATTTCTTCTTCTTCCTTATTCGCCCTCAAACTTCTACATTAATGACTCTAATAAAGGAAGTAGTCAACTCAAGGTTCCTGGCATCTCGTTTGCCCTCAGACTTCTACATTAATGACTCCAATAAAGGTTGCAGTCAGCTCAAGGTTCCTGACATCTCGTTCGCCCTCAGACTTCCACATTAATGACTCTAATAAAAGTTGTAGTCAGCTCAAGATTCCTGACATCTCGTTCGCCCTCAGACTTCCACATTAATGACTCTAATAAAGGTTGTAGTCAGCTCAAGGTTCCTGACATCTCGTTCGCCCTTAGACTTCTACATTAATGACTCTAATACAGGTAGTAGTCAGTTCAAGGTTCCTGACATCTCGTTTGCCCTCAGACTTCTACATTAATGACCCTAATACAGGTAGTAGTCAGCTCAAGGTTCCTGACATCTCGTTCGCCCTTAGACTTCTACATTAATGACCCTAATACAGGTAGTAGTCAGCTCAAGGTTCCTGACATCTCGTTCGCCCTTAGACTTCTACATTAATGACTCTAATAAAGGTAGTAGTCAGCTCAAGGTTCCTGACATCTCGTTCACCCTCAGACTTCTACATTAATGACTCTAATAAAGGTAGTAGTCAGTTCAAGGTTCCTGACATCTCGTTTGCCCTCAGACTTCTACATTAATGACCCTAATACAGGTAGTAGTCAGCTCAAGGTTCCTGACATCTCGTTCGCCCTCAGACTTCTACATTAATGACCCTAATACAGGTAGTAGTCAGCTCAAGGTTCCTGACATCTCGTTCGCCCACAGACTTCTACATTAATGACTCTAATAAAGGTAGTAGTCAGTTCAAGGTTCCTGACATCTCGTTTGCCCTCAGACTTCTACATTAATGACTCTAATAAAGGTAGTAGTCAGCTCAAGGTCCTGACATCTCGTTCGCCCTCAGACTTCTACATTAATGACTCTAATAAAGGTAGTAGTCAGCTCAAGGTTCCTGACATCTCGTTTGCCCTCAGACTTCTACATTAATGACCATAATACAGGTAGTAGTCAGCTCAAGGTTCCTGACATCTCGTTCGCCCTTAGACTTCCACATTAATTACTCTAATAAAGGTTGCAGTCAGCTGAAGGTTCCTAACATCTCCAAACAGTTTTTCGTGGAGAGAAGTGGGCGGTTGCCATGTACTACTCAGTTCACTGCTGTAAGTTGGGCAGGAGTGAAGCAGATGTTCAGCTGTCATGGGGCTGATACCTCAGGTGCAGAGATCTGTTGTACCAATCTTGTACTTGTTCATATTTGACATGTTCATAATAACTCACAACATATTTAAGTTGATGATGAAGAACTCTTTTTACTTACAGAAAGCGCTGGACTTGTCTTCAAGTCTCTTTTCATTCATTCCTTTTCACTTCAGTTGGATCTCTAGCAGGAAGCCAATGCCCTAGCACTGTATGTGCTCTTGCAGTGGTGGTATTTGCAGCAATATGTTTTACACCATAAAGTTTCTAAACCTCTGCACAATCTGCCTTTTAAAACTTGATAGGGAAAGTGTATGTGGTTGTATTTAAGTGGCTCTCACATAAAACATTGAAGCATGCATTTTTTTCTCAAAACTGTTTTTTTTTTTAATTGAATGAAGTTGAAAGTTTCAAAAAATACTACATTAAACATTAATTAAAATAGGGATACAATATTATTATGCTACATTTAAAACATAAAATAATGGTGGTGTATACTAAGGGAGTTCTATAAAGTATATATATATATATAAAGGCTCCATTGGAAAAACCAGATAGTCACAAAAAATATAGTTTGAGAAAACTGAATTTTAAAATTTGAAACTCTGTGACACAAGGAATGATTTACTGTTTTTAAGCTTCATTTTCTTGGAGAGGAATGTGTTTTCAAATATAATTGTAGTTTCTACACCTTCTTTGAGTATGCTTAATGTGCTGAGGTTAATGCCTCAGTTCTTATAAAAATGTGACATATCTGGTTTTTCCAATGGAGTCTTCATTTATATAATAATAATAATAATAATAATAGCCCCTTCAGTCATAACTGACTATGGGAATGCGCCCCCGAGGTGGCAGCCCTCAGCTGCTTATTTTCCTGGTGCTCCTTTCGACGTTTTCTCCTCACCTCTTCTTGTTGTGTGAGCCTCTTTTCGCCCAATCTGAGTTGGCGCCATAAATAGCATCGCCACTTAATGCGATTGGCAGCATCATCCTCCCATGTTGCTAGATTCATGTCCAGTACCCTCATATCTCTTTTGCACACATCCTTGAACCTCAGCTGTGGTCGCCAAACTGTTCTCTTGCCATCTGCTAACTGTCCGTAGAAGATATCTTTTGGGATGCGACCATCTTCCATTGCGGCGAACATGGCCAAGCCAGCGAAGCCTGCGCTGTCTAAGCAGTGTATACATAATTTGAAGGCCAGCACTTGACAACACCTCGACATATGTCACTTTATCTTTCCACGAGATGCCGAGGATGTGGCGTAGACACCGTAAATGGAAGGTATTGAGCCTTCTTTCTTGCTTAGCATAGGTTGTCCAAGTCTTGCTGCCATATAGGAGTGTGCTGGTGATGCAGGCGATATATCCCGCAGCTTTGGTCTTCGTTGTGAGTTTGGAGTTTCCCCAAACACGCGATGTGAGGCGGGCAAAGGTAGCTGCAGCTTTGCCAATGCGGCTGTCGATTTCTGTGTCCAGTGAGAGTTTGTCATTGATGGTAGACCCTAGGTATGTGAAGTGGTAGTCCACTGCCAATTCATAGTTATCCATACCTGTCAACCCCCTGAGACAAAAATCTGTACGCCGGACCCAAAACATCCTTACAAACACCCAAAAATCCTTACGCAAAAAATGTATTAATAAATTATATACAATACAGTTTTAAAACGAGAAATCACATATACAAATCTATTAGCATTTGAATTAGTGTGGTATAAAACATGCTAATAGTCTCATGCTATTCTTTACATATAAAAAACTTAGTGATCGTGAGGTACTATTCTTTCGATGCACAGTGTTTTGTATTATAATCAACACATGCACTTTTAGCACTTTGCAGAATTGCATTTGTGGGCTTAAAGTCTGCACAGCATGGCCACGTCTCATTACATCTTACAATATTTACTATATAAAACAGTAAAGATCAACAGCATGTATCAATGTTAATCGTACACTGTAAAAAAGAAGTGAGTGTGTCTGCATTCATGGACCTCCTGCAGTCTGTGTGGACTTTTTTATTGAAAAAAAAAGCAGCGAAGTTACGCAAACAAACGCTTTTTCTAGTTATGTAGGGCCGACACAGAATATTATGACATTAATTTATCGGAAATATACTGAAGGGCAAGATATAACTGGAAAGATTAAGACAGCGATTAAATTGCAACAAAGCAAAACAACAGCAATATTTAACCAAGTTATATGTACTTAGCTTTTTTTTAAACTAATTGGTGTCGAAGTGTCTTGGCAAGCATGGCTGATAACAGGTAACTTTAAAAATACGTGATGTCACGCTGAAAGCCGAAAGTGTTTGAGGCCGAATTCAAAGTTTTTGCCGAATTGTTGAGTATGAGTATAAAAGGATTTGATTGGTAGTTAGTAATTCATGCAAGGAAGCACCATGTGAAAATCTTCAATGATTATAGCATAAATGGTAGCCATGTGTTACTTTAAAAATTTCAAATTTTTTATAGGTTATTACACACTTAATGACCTGCAGGAAACAGCCCATTTAAATAATCCGTCACGGCGGCAGCGAAAATGTTTTCTTGATTTGATTTGATCATTCCATAAAGAGCTTGAGATCACCACTGCTGTTGGCTCTCTTGCAGGTAGTCTGCACTATAGCATTTCCTGTGCTCTTACAGTGGTTGTTTCTGCAATAGTTTATTTTATATTTTGAGGAGTCATATTCAACACAACAACAACAATTTGTTTTTATATGCTTTAAGGGGTGCATTAGGCTTCTTCTTTGATCCTTGATCTTTAGCCCCATGATCCAAAACATGACCCTGTATGCAGCTTATTAGGAGATCCCACTGCAACAGGCCTAGTGCAAGATTTTCTCTTATATAGGTCATTAATTTGTAGTGGCTTGCCTGTGTTGACCTTACTTCTTATATTCCAGTAGGAAGTGTTTAACTGTACAAAGTTCATTACATCCTTCACGTGTGGATCCTCGATTTTAAAGTAAGCATGAGTGACACATCTATGCATATGGATAATGATTGAATTGAGCTCGCTATTCGGAAACATAACAAATTTTTTTTTTTTAAATTTTAAAATGCACAGTGCAAATAGTAGCATTTTACTTAGACACCACAGCAAAATCTTCAGTTATCAATTGTAATTCTCTAAATGAAAATACCATGAATTTAATATTACATGGTGTTCACAGCATAAATAATATAACTAAGGATATTATAGGCAGAAGCATCAGTTTACAATAGCACAAATACAGAAACACATTCTGTGTTTAAACTTTCTTGAGGATAAATTACAGTTGAAAAAACATAAATGAACAACTAACAGCAATAATGAATGTCAAAAAAATACTAAAAGCAGGGCTGAAAAAAAATAACGAAATAATTTACTTGTAGTTTAGAAAGGGCCTGTTTAAGGTAGTGATCAGAAAGGCACCCAAATTAAAAGTGTAGATCAATGTGCTTTTATCTTATCATAGAATGTTATATAATGAAAAGGTATTTAAAAAATAATAATAACACTTTCTGTGATGATCCTGAATTTAATAAAACTGTATCATATTTTTAAAATGTGGCATGGCAAAATCTATGAAACAAATGTCAGCATGCTCTAGTCATCATTAAGCTGCACAAATAAGGAATAACTGTGGCATTACATGGAAACTTTGACAACTACTACTTACATAATGGATTATTTATGGTAAGCAGAAATATAGGATGACCATACGTCCGGATTTGGCCAAATTTATCAGGCTTTTCATGCCTAAATTGTGCATCCGTTAAAATATTGAAATATTTGGCTTTCTTCGCGATTTACTAAATTATATGAAAGACGCCATTTCGAAAATTCCCCATTTGAATTTCACTTCTGGACTGAATTTCCTCAGAATATAGCAAACAATCCTGCAAGCTTTCATGTTGTTGGATTGTTTATCAGTAATAGATTATAATCATATTGGAACTCAGTTTTACACATTTTCGCTCTATTTGTTTATTGACACCTGTTATCCAAAAATGAAATTTGGATGATAAGACGGTATGAGGTTTAGTCATTTAAAACCTCGTTGTCTATTGCAAATTACAAGCAATTTGAACTTTAATATTGAATTAAACATTAATTAATAACATATATTATTTACTAAGCCTACTTTAAGTGTCAAATTAAACCAAAAAAATGATTTTGTCTTGTTTTGGCGAGGCGTGCTTCCTTCAACCTAGACACATGGTCTGTCGATTATATTAGGGCACATGTCCAATTATTTTAGGGCACATGTCCAACTATAAAAGACCTTGTGGTTTGCATAAAAAAGTGTGTATTCACATATAAATTGAAAACGAAATTTCCATGTTTTGCCAGAGGTCTGCAAGATACAGAAGCAGAATGTCTCGTGTGCAGAGGTGGCACATTTGTTAGTAGCAAATAAAGTTTCTGCTGACTGAAAAATTAAGAAAACACACACAAACCCACATTAAAACATGAAAGGCAGAAGAATGCACTTGTGTCTGCAAGTTCGTAATCAAAACTGACATTATTTACAAAAGAAACAAGCATGGAACTGTAAAAGTAACTTTTTTTTATTTTTTTTTTAATGCCCCTTCTGGGGTTCAAAATGAGGTCTAATGACTTTATTGTGTTAAGGTGTGTGATCCCGGCCCTGGCTAAGACCCGGCATACTCTAGAAATGATCCCTTAAAGTATGATACTTTGATCTTACTTTTGCTTTTCATAATGTGAAACATCACAATAATTTGAAATCAGTGAAATCAAATATGCTTCCCATCATTCAAAAAGTGCCAACAAATTTGCATGCGCCAGAACCAGAACAACCTCTAGTGTTATTTATGTGACCAATGTTTCTGTGTGTATTTAAAAAGGATTCAATCGTTTTTAACACATTAACTACCGCAAGCCGCTGTCAGCGGCTCACAAGATAATCACATTTGGACCGCAAGCCGCTCAGAGCGCCAATCTAATTTTAGTAATAAAACGAATGAAAAATGTACTGAAACACTTTCTGATCTGGTTCGAGAATTTAAGTTGCCACCAGAAAACAAATTCCCAAAGCATGGTTGTTGTAGAACAGTGGAAAATTGATATTATGTTCATATTTTTCAGCGATTTGGGTTAGTTACCAAATCGTGTAAAACTGTTTACAGTGGCAACTGGTGATAGGACTACAAAAAATGCGTGTATATCTCGTCTAACGGCTGAATAGGATAGAAACGTGTTTCAACAAATGACTGATCGATCTAGCGACGAGGACAAGAGTGAAAACGGTGTGCACATTGATTGAAATTGTGATGTTGATAGAGATGGAGGCGCAAGCAGTTATAATTGTGAAAATATTGCAAGTCCTCGGCCATCAGAGGGCCGTTAAATAGCAACAACCTCTATTAGAGTTACAACCGGTGTTTATTGTAATAGTACATTCATTTATCTTAGAAATGACGTGTAATTCTTAAAAATCTGTAAACAATTACGAAAACTACAGCTTACTTTGTGCAAACACCTACAGGATGAAAATGGGAAAAAAATTTAATTCGGCCACAGTGTGTTTTTCAATTCGGTAGTTAATGTGTTAAAGACGATTTGTATCATCTTGATATTTCATTAAACACAAAATAAAGGTGATATGATGAAATTAATGTTTGGTGTGTAATAAATAAGCTTCACTGTCATTTACTTTTTAAAATAAATATGTCCTAATTTTTGTCCTAATTTTTGATTACAGTGTCCTCCCTTGTCCTCCATTCCAGACAAAGAAGTAAATATTGTCCTCCTTTTTGCATTGAGCGATATGGTCACCGTAGCTGAAATAAAGGAGACAACTAGCTGAAAAGATGGTGTAGCTTATCCTAAGAACAATTAGCACAGCGTATGAAGTACAGAATGAATGGACACAAAGGTATATGTTATCAGGCACAACAATTTAGAATAATAAAATCACATATTTTACTGCATTAGGTATACAAAGTAAGGAATAAACATTCACAAATGAAATGATGTTTACAATAAAAAGAAATTACTATGTATACTCGAATATAGGTCAATCTGATTATAAGTCGATCCCTAGACATTAAGACTTAAAAGGCTTCCAAAATGAATGACCTGATTAAAGGTTGAAGTAAAAAAATGACATTGAAAACTGTTTCATAAAACAGCGACATCAGCCTGCAGATGCAAGGAATTTTGATATTTCTGGCATGCTGTGATACTTTTCACTCCTTTTCAATTGCGAATTTGAATGAATCCTCAAGTAATGATGCAACCATTTTGCCGCTGAGTTAAAATCAATTCATTTAGTTCTTCAAGAGCTGGAAATGATGAAGTGTTCCCTCTCCTCGTTCAGTTCGTCTTTGGCATTTCATGCAAGGATTCTTTTATTTTATGCCAGTCTCATATAAGTTTTTCATCGATTCCAAATTCCCGCATTCCATTGGAATTGTCATGGCTTTCTCTGAATTCTATCACTTTCAGCTTAAAGCCCTGCCTCATAAGAAGTACGCTTTCTTTTCAAATTCATCATAATAATGCCTTCTGGAAATTCCCCCCTCCCCCCTCCCCAAATGCCAGTGTGTTTACAACAAATGATTTAAACTTGCATGCCGGTGTATGGAAGTCAGGAAGCACGAAAGCATAATGGACATTTATTATTTGTATTGTTTGTATATCGAGTGTATGTTTTTATTTAAATAATCAACACAATTAACAGCTTAATAAAATTGATTCAAACATTTTTTATTGTATTATTTAAGATATTCTGTTAAAAATATTTAATGAAGCAGCAAGTTAACATCTGAAGGCAACAATGACCAGTTTCATGAATCTTTGTTTTTTAACTCGACTATAAGTTGGTGGTATATGTTTAAAGTCCAAAATTGGAATAAATTTCTCAATTTATTCTCGAGTCTATACAGTACATTGTGAACTGTCAGAAAAAACATAGTACATAATGTAAAATAACAAAGTTATGGCATACGAATTTTAGAATGAAAAACAACAAAGCTACAACCACCAACTTGCATCTCCCTTTCTTACTTACTTACTTAGTCGTTCCCCTTCTACCGTGAGGTGTAGAGGTTTGGAAGAGAGAGCGCCAGACTATCCTATCGGCTGTCTTCCTCCTGGCCTGGTTCCATTCTAGTCCTCGATCCTTCAAAGATTGTCTAATGTTGTCCTCCCAGCGGACTCTGGGTCGTCCTCGGGGTCTGGATCCTTGGCTCTTTGTTTCCCATGCTTGTCGTGGTATCCGATCTTCTCCCATTCTGCAGACATGGCCAAACCATCTTAATTGGGACTGTTCTACTTGGGTCTGCAGGGGGTAGGATTTAAGGCCTTGACGTATCGTCTGGTACCCTCCCTTTCTTCCTTAGTCAAAATTGTAAGTGGTTGTTGGGGCATATTTCTATTGAATGCTAGGTTACATCCTTGTCTGTCAATGTACATGCATTATAAAAGTTCTAGATTAAGTTTATGTCTACATTTACCCCAGACTTCATGAGACACACAGATTATATTTTATTTCATGAATGCTAGCAGAATAATCTGAATATTACATACAAAAATTACTTTTATGTAAATCACAACATTTTGTAAAAATAGTAATCTTCTTTTTTCAAGCACATATCAAATAGGAGAAAACATTTAGATCCATGCAGCAATTTATGAATTCTTATTTATATAGCCTCAGTTTGTTTTTTGTTTTTTTAAACTGAAAAGCAGTAGTTGACAGCTGAGTTGTCAACATGTTATGTACAGCAGTGTTTTCAGCTTACACGTTGTGAAGCACAATTTTCATTTACCGTGTATAAAATAAAAGACGAGGAGAAATGAATTTACTTTCTTACAACAAAGACACAATATCTTAATTATAACCCATTAGTGGTTGAACTGGATAGCCTTCTTGTCTAATTTAAAAAAAAAAAAAAATTCAATGACAGTACAGTACATATTTAAATCTATAAGTCTGATCATTAAGTCAGCAAGTCATTATGCGCAAATATATATTGATGGTCACAGTGTAAATAAACATATTGAGTGACACTATAATAACATCTTCAAATACAATCACAGTCAGTAATTCATTCATAACCCTCCACTCCCAAAGGAGCATAGGCCTTCAACAAACACATGCCAAGTCCTCCTGTCACGTGCCATCATCTCAAGTTCTTTCCATGTTCTCCTCATCATTTTCACCTCTGTTTCCAACTCTCTTCTCCACGTACTTCTTGGTCTTCCTCTGCCTCTCTTGCCCTGGGGGTTCCAGAACAAGGACTGCCTTGTAATGCTATCAACAGGTTTCCTCAGTGTGTGTCCTATCCATCGCCATCGTCTTCTTCTCATCTCTTGTTCCACTGGCACTTGTCCAGTTCTTGTCATCAGTTCCACATTGGTAACCTTGTCATACCATTTTAATCCCTCTATTCTACGCAAGCACCCATTTATGAAAGTCTGTAGCTTTCCCTCCAACTTTGTCTATATTACTGCCAAATATTAATTTTTAAAAAAGTCTTCTTTTTCTTCAAGTACTATGCCTGCTGATGTAGGTGACCATGCCACTCCCCAACTTCCTGCCTCCAATACTGTTTATCAGTTCTGTTTTTGACTTCTTTCCATACCATCATGTCCTACTGTGCAGTATTTTCATTCTGTTGTCCTATATTTCTTTTTTTCCTCCAATGTTTCCGATCATCATTCATCTTCTCATAATATGCCCCAAAAAAGTGGATTACTTCTTTATTAAAAGGTAAAGGAACCCGTTACACGCCCATTTAGGCATATTGGGAATATGGTGTTAGGCCCATATTATCTTGACCGTCGGCACACGAGGGGTGATGTGGTCGGCATCACGCCGGCCGCCTTAACCTTCCCAGAGTAGCTCTGGTACCCATTTGGGGCTGGGTCGACCCAGGAGCCGTTTGTGGCCTAAAAATTTTTCCGCCTCATCTGGGGATCGAACCATAGACCACTGCGCTAGGAAGCCAGTGCACTAACCACTATGCTACCGCGGCTCCATACTTCTTTATTACATGGGTAATAAACTTCCTTTGTCTACACTATAAAAACAATACAGTAGAAAAATCTTAAAGAGCTGTCACAAAGTTGTCATGTCATGATAAAAATCTTTACAAAAGATTACAGCATAAATGAAAGCATATTAATAAAGAAAGTACAATACAATTTTAAAGTCCAGTATATGGTACATAATTCATGGTGAAAATTTGTATAGACGGATAAAATCTAAATTAAAGCATTTCATGAAAACAATACAGCTAACATAGCCTTCAATGGTAGCCACAAGATCATTGATGTTTGCTTAAAAAAGACAATAAGACAGTATTATGGAAATCTGAAGTTATGAACAGCACTGTACATGGAGTCAGTGACAAAAATTAAATAACACCTTTAACTACAATAATGTGGTTAGTAATTCATTTCAAGAAAACAAAGTGCTGACAACTTTAAATAATCGTAGCATTGCTAGCCATGTTTTTAGAGATGATGTTAAAGATAAAAAGCTATTACACTGTGAATTGTTAGAACATACGACGTACAAAATGTAAGATAACAGAGCTATCATATATCATACATTTTTAAATGGCAAAGCTACAAACTCTCATAACATCTTCCTTAGTCCATAACCTAAGAAGTTGTTGGGGTGTATTTCCAGTGACTGCTTGATTACTTGGTTTCATCCTTGTCTGTCAATGCACATGCTTTATAAAAGGCCACAAAAGTTGTAGATTAATTTAATATCTACATTTAACCATAGATTTCAAGAGACACACAGAATATATTTTATTTCATAAATTCTTCCACAGTCAATTGAATATCACATAACAATTGCTCTTGTGATAAATAAATAAAATTTATAAAAATAGCAATGTTCCACTCTCAAGCAACCATTGAATAGGTGAAGATAAATAGATCCATGTAGCAATTTCTGATTCCTCATTTACATAACTTAAGTTTTAACTGAGTTTTTTTCCAACTAAAAATCAACAGTTGGCAGCTGAGTTGTAAAAGGCAGTGTCTTCAGGTTGCATGTTGTGAAGCACAAAATTTCCTCTGACATTCATGAAGTTAGTCTCCTGCAAAGGAAAAATTTGTGTAAAGAAATAATGGAAATATATTTACTACATTACTAACTTAATGCATACAGAATATTAGAATGAAAAACAAAATGATTACTAATTTATGCTTTCGCTTGAAACTGATTATTACACATTGTGAATTACTTACTTTCAATATACGTATTTAAGAAAAGATACTTACTTACTTAGTCGTTCCCCTTCTACCGTGAGGTGTAGAGGTTTGGAAGAGAGAGTGCCAGACTATCCTATCGGCTGTCTTCCTCCTGGCCTGGTTCCATTCTAGTCCTCGGTCCTTCAAAGATTGTCTAATGTTGTCCTCCCAGCGGACTCTGGGTCGTCCTGGGGGTCTGGCTCCCTGGCTGTTTGTTTCCCATGCTTGTCGTGGTATCCGATCTTTTCCCATTCTGCAGACATGGCCAAACCATCTTAGTTGGGACTGTTCTACTTGGGTCTGCAGGGGGTGGCATTTTAGGCCTTGACGTATCGTCTGGTTGCGTACCATGTCTCTTCTTGTTACTTCAACCACCTTCCTCAGATACCTAATTTCTGAGGTTTGGATCTGGCTTTTATGGGTTGTAGACATTGCCCATGACTCGCATCCATATGTCAAGACTGGGACATAGGTGGAGCGGTATACAGCCATCTTCGTTTTCTTACAAACCTCTCTCTTGCTGAGGAATCCTCGATTTATGGCCTGAAAAAGTCTCCCAGCTGCTGCTTTTCGAGTGGCCAACTCTTCTTTGACGCCTCCCTTTCGGTCTATAATAGCTCCGAGGTATTTAAAGTGGTCGACCTGCTCCAGGACCTGTTATCCCAGCTTAATCTGATGTTTTCTTTCTTCTCGTGATATCACCATGGATTTTGTTTTAGAGCTGCTTATGACCATCCCTCTCTTCTCCAGCTCTTCCTTCCAGACTTGCAGGTTGGATTGGAGATGTTCCTCTGATTTAGCAATCAGGGCAACATCATCAGCAAATGCCAGCCCCGAAATATAGACCTGTCTCATCTTCCAGTACCCCACTGAATACTTTCTTGTTCTCTCCTTACATGCCTTGATGACATCGTCCAATAAGGAGTATGAAGAGGTAAGGTGATAGGATATCACCTTGTCTTACACCAGTAGTGGTCCTGAACTCTTCTGACTTATGGTTTGCTGTCCTCACATAATTTCTGCAAGACTTGTAGAAGCTCTGTATCGCATGAATCAGAGGTGCTGGAATATTCTTCCTTGCCAAACAGTCCCAAAGTTTTCTCCAGGGGACCCTGTCAAACGCCTTTTCCAGATCTATGAAACAAAGATGGATCTCACTCTTATACTCAAGGGCCTTTTCACTCAGCTGTCTGAGTGGGAAGATTAGGTCTTGAGTACTTCAGTTTGCTCGGAATCCGCACTGGACCTCATCCAATTGTGGCTCAGCTAGGCGTCGGAGTCTCTGCTCTGGGATTCTAGAGTAGATTTTACCAGGGACACTGAGAAGGGATATGCCTCTATGGTTTCCACACTGTCGATTGTCACCCTTTTTGAAAATTGGTGTTATGATGGCAATCTCCCAATCCTTTGGTATGGTCTTGTTGCACCATGCTGCCTGTAGGACCCTTAAGAGTAATAGGTCGCCTGATGCTCCCATGTACTTAACCATTTCTGGTGTTATACCATCATGCCCTACTGCTTTGCCCATCTTGATTTTCTCCAGTGCTGCCTTCAGTTCTTCCATCTTTATGTCATCTTCATCACCATTTGTTTCATCTTCTGTGCTAGTGGTTATCGTTTCTGATGCTTGACCTTGCTCACCATCAAGGAGTTCTGAGAAATATTCTTTCCATCTTTCCATTACTTCCTTCGGGGCAGTAAGCAATTTGCCTTGCTTGTCCTTTATAAATTTGAGAGGGCATTGTTTTTCCTTCCTCATGTTCTTTAAGGTCTTATAGAACAATTTCTGGTTTTCTTGTGCATCTTTTTCTAGCTTTTCTCCAAATTCTTCCCAGGACTTCTGTTTTGCTGCTAGCACTTTGTTCTTTGCTTCTGTTCTGAGTGTCACATACTCTCTATATTTTTCCATTTGTCCTAAGTATTGTTTCCATGCCATTTTCTTCTCTCTTATTTTCTCTTTGACTTCCTCTGTCCACCAAGGTGTCCTCTTTCTCTGGTTCCCAAGTCGGACTTCACCGCATGCTTCTGCAGCAGCTGTCTTTATGATATCCTTGAATTTAATCCAGAGGGTTTCCAAGTCATCAGGTCGTTCTTCTGTGTTGCTCACCGCTGCAGCAAAAAGCCCCTGATATCTGGTCTTAAATTCTGACTCACTCAGCTTGTAGGTCCTAATGCTCATTTCTCCCTCTCGTTTACTTGGTTTCTTGCGTGATGTTGGGCAGTTCCTAGGCTGAGCAACTCTTTCAGTTGTTCGTTTGATTGTTAGCAGGTAGTGATCACTTCCAATCTCTGGCCCCCTCCAGACTCTTGCATCTCGGACATATTTGAATGAGCTTCTCTGAACAATGGCATAGTCGATCACTGACTTCTCATTCTTTGTTAGTTCACATCTAGTGTATGCATGTGTCACAGCGCCTTTGAAAAATCTGTGTGATACCACAATGTAACAACCTACTCTGGTTGGCCTAAGTCTTTGTGATCGTAATAGTGGAGTGGTTAGTGGTAGACAGTGGTGTGTGAATGATGAGACAAATTTCAACCTCAACGCCTTGAGCAATGAATTCAGAATACGACACGAACTGAGGTACTCACTGGAAGACAGTCTCTTTTGAAAGGTTAAAATAGTTCTTTAATATGGTTCCAATTTACAAGTTTCCCTGCTTCTTAATATGACAAGTATCGTTCTAACATTGGACCGTCATTTCTTAGACAGAGTTAACTTTCGGGATCGTCTTGCAAAAACGTTCTCAATTCATTGTCTGACCTTCGAGGACCTTTTTTTTATGACTTCCTTGCATTCTAACGCTCTTCTTTAAAACGGACTGACCCATTTTACTTATTTTCCTGCTTGACCAAACCTTTGTAGTACTTCACTGTGAGCTAGATGGTCATAACAGTTGTGATTACAATTGTTGGTTTTCTCTCAAAGTTCCTTCATTCCCTTGATTTGACTCTTCTCCGTGGGATGAAAAGAAGCCCCCTTCCAGTTCAGTGGTCATCTTGGAAGCGCTCTCCGTGTGACTGTGACGTCAACCTAGTTGTTCCGTATGACGTCGTTGGTCTCCCGAATCCTTTTCCGTAACTCGCATCGAGAGTATTTATTTACTTCTTCCTAGTCGGTCCATATTTCTCTTATTTTACGTCATTTTAACTTGTATGTCACTGCTCCTGTGACACATGTATGCGCTTATGGGGGAACTTTGTGTTTGTAATGATCAGTTTAAGAAAAGATACCAACACATAACTGATCTCTGCAGTCAACTAAACTCTCTGGTGGCATGCACAAGAAAATGGAAAGTTTGTAACATTTTGAAATGTTCAAAACTAGAATCAATCACAGATGCTCGGTAGCAGTGTGCATAACTATCTGGCTCTTTCCTCTCTTCTCCTCCTCTCCCCCAACTCATTTGTCTAGGGCCTATTAACTTACAGTTATTAGTGAAAATATGCCTGAGAACTCCAAATAGTTGGGTCTGCAGGGGCCTTGTCAGTGTCACTGTTACTCAGCCTGGCTAGCTACCATGCAGGAAAAATCTGCATATGATGTCTTCCTATTACAACATCAAATCTCTAAAACCTCTCTGCTATAGATATAGTCAAGTAACAGCTTACTCTATCCTAGATAATCTTTTTTCCATTTAACAGTTTACTTTATCCTTGATATTCTCTCTTCAGTTTACAGTTTGCTATAGACAATCTCTCTTCACTTTACAGTTTATCCTAGATAGTCTCTATTCAGTTTACAGTTTATCCTAGATAGTCTCTCTTCATTTAACAGATTATCCTTGACAATCTCTTTTCAGTTTACAGTTTCCTTTATAGTCTCTGTTCAGTTTTACAGTTTACTTCATCCTTGACAGTTTCTGTTCCAGTTTTACAGTTTACTTCATCCTTCATAGTCTCTGTACAGTTTGACAGCTTTCTTCATCCTTGGTGGCTTCTGTTCAGTTTATAGTTTACTCCATCCTTGATAGTTTCTGTTGAGTTTACAGTTTACTCCATTCTTGATAGTTTCTGTTCAGTTTACAGTTTACTCCATCCTTGATAGTCTCTGTTTAGTTTACAGTTTACTCCATCCTTTATAGTCTCTGTTCAGTTTACAGTTTACTTTGTCCTTGATAGTCTCTGTTCAGTTTACAGTTTACTCCATCCTTGATAGTCTCTTTTCAGTTTACAGTTTACTCCATCCCTAATAGTATATTTTCAGTTTACAGTCCTTGAAAAAGCTGGGAGAGAAAATATAACAAACAAAAGCTTTCAGAATCAAACTTCATATTTAAATTATGCATGTCAATAGGCTACATGTTTAAAAAAAAGTATAATTAAAGAAAGACTAAAAATAAGTAGGCAAATTGATTTACTAGACCGCAAGTTCATGTTCTGATCAGATCTGTTACATCAGATGTTGACAGCTGTCACTTTGGTCCCATACTCTGAACACGTAAATTATCTTAACTACTTCTTTTTTGCTAATTTCTTATTTTTAGTTGTGCATAACCTGTTATATGCATAGTAACACCAGACAGTGGAGCAAGCAGATATATCAACAACAGAATGAACAAAGCAAGAACAGCCTTTTTTAGACTAAACAACATCTGGAAGTCCTCTCAGTACAGCACAAGCACAAAATTAGGATTATATCAGAGCTGTGTGCTTTCTGTGCTTCTCTATGGTGCAGAGAGCTGGAGAGTTACAGAGAAGGAAATGTCGAAATTGTCCTCTTTTCACACAACATGCCTAAGGAAAATTCTCTGAATCTTTTGGCCAAACACCATCAGCAACCAAGAACTACTTATTCGGAGTAACCAGGAAGACATGCACACCCTCATAGCTGGCAGACGCTGGAGTTGGATTGGCCACGTCCTCAGAAGGGACCCTGATACCATCACAAGAACAGCTATGCTATGGACCCCCAAGGGAAAGCGAAAGAGAGGCAGACCAAAAACAACTTGGCGGAGAACTGTGGAAGCTGAGATGCAAAGAATGAACCTCAGTTGGGGCACTGTACGAAGGATGGCCGCCGACCGAGCAAAGTGGAATCAATTTGTTGCTGCCCTACAAGACGCCACCAGGCGTGATGGTCGCTGACTGCTTTGACGGTTGGCGGTTATGGATCAAAGAAGAAGAAGAAGATAACCTGTTATAACTGTTAGTGCTTTTTTTTTTAAAGACAACAGGATGAATGCATATCAATTCAAAACATTACTGTCATATACAAATAGTCGACAAATTTAAAAAATTACAATATGTGAAGGCAGAATTTTAATTAACTATATTTATATTAACTGGATTGGAGATATGATGCATATAAGCAATTAAACATATAATATTGACATAGAGACACTATAAAAAAGCATCAGAGGTTGAATGGGATATCTACTCCTTACCCCCCCCCCCCCCCCCCCAAAAAAAAAAATTAAAAATATATATATATATGGATAAGGGAGATATATTGAGAACAATTGATGATCGCCTGTTAGAGAATGACACTGCAACAGATGAATCATCAAGGTTAAGACTGTTGGAATTTGGCATCAAATATAAAGCTAGCAGAGATGGACATATGAGAGGATGCATTCGTCATGCATATAACCTGCGAGTTACAGAAACAGATAGCATTCACACTCTTGGATATATACTGATGGAGACTGAGCATCTATATAAACTTTTGTAATTAGACTGTTGTAAAATGAACTTTAAAACAAGAGCATAAAGGTTAAAATTATAAATAATAGGATTATTGTTACAGTTCTTAATTAGATATCTCTCAAATGTCATGTGATACACATATTTATTATCTTAGAAAGTCATTTTAGCTTGGCACATATATCAAAAACTATTGGCAAACAGATTAATCTAGTAAGTACCAAATACAGTTTTCCTACCCAAAACACAAATGCCGATTAGTACAGATTACCCATATTCTACATACGTTTTTTCGTTTTTATATATGTACAGATATACATACTTTCTGTACATGTTTTTTTTTTTTTTGGGTCTAATTATTAACCAATTACAGTTTTATTTGTCAAAAAATGCCAGTGCGCAATGTCTAATGTCCTGTCCAAAATGCATGAAAACACCTACTAAAAGCTATTTTCCGTTGTTATCACATAGCACGAGATTTCGGTATTTACAGAGACCTGAGTTACAAATAGATCTCCTGTACATGAAAAGCTTCCTTTTTCTAAAAAAAAAAAAATTGTCTGAATCGATAGACATTTTTAATTTTCGTGATTTTTTTAAGTCAGCTTTCTGCGCAGTGGAATCTTTGCTTTGGGGACCTAGTGATGACTTTATTTTGATCAGAATGATGACGATAAGGCCAAATCGGATTTGTATATTGAATATGAGCCTGATTTAGACTGACAGTTTTACTGATGAAAGTAAAGCTGTTGAAAAAAGTTGGCTTAACACTATTGATGATAGATCAAATAAAGGAGGTAGTCAACACAGTATACTCTTGTTAAAATCTGTGACTTTGCAGGAAACCCTGGACCTAAACAAAGTCTAGATCTAGATACTACCTCTTTTGATTACTTATGATGAATTCAGATTGGACGAGCAACACTCATTCAAATGGGCCAGGTTTAATGATCTGGTCATGGACTTGAGACACGACGGGTTCACAGCAAAAGTCACAGCTGTAGTGGTGGGTGCAAGAGGTCTAGTGGGTGCCTTTGTGTATGATCTACTGAAACTATTGAGTGTATAATGACAGTCAATAATAAGGGTACTTAAAAGGCTATACGCAACTGCGGAAAGGGCAGTGTGTTGGCTGTAGAGCAACCACAACAGGCTGTGGAATTTAGGACAGTAATCTATATACAGCATAATGGTTACTTTCACCTTGTTTCGTTTGGTTTTTGGGCCATGCACTTGAAAACTGGTGTTTGTTATGAGCACGGGATACTCGGTTCAACCCTATATGGGTTATAATTAAGGTATTTAGTGTTTATCACCTCTACACCTCACGGTAGAAGGGGAACGACTAAGTAAGTAAGTAAGTGTTTATCATTCTATATATAATATTACATTGGTTGTTTTTCTTGTGTTTTGGCTCTTCCAGGCTATAATTTATCTGCCATTTGTTGTGGTATTGTTTAATGTCTATGGTGTTTGTAATGTTTCCTCTTCCATGATACTATACTGCCTTCTCTCGCTATTGACATCTTTTTAAATGTAACTGCAGAGCGTTTGTTGGTTTTTGAATTAGTAGTTTGTTGTTTTTACTTTTAGTAGGCCTACTGATATTGAATGGACATTTTTTGTGTGTCTTGTTGCTTTTCCTGATCATTCTCATTTGTTCTGGTTGTTAAATTATGGTTCTTGTTTTTGGTAATATAAAATTTTGTTTTTTTAGTGTAGCTTCCTGTGTAGGTCAATTTTTAGTACAGTTTCCAGTAATGGTGATGGAGAGTTTTATGTTCTCGAGTATTCCATGAGTGATTTTTTGTGTTGTTCACATTTCTTGCATGATAGCGCATAATGTGCTATTGTGTTCTTCTCCAGACATGATACGCAGTAGGATTCCTCAACCGTGAAACAGCCTGTTCCTAGTTGAAGTCTAATAATTTTTCTATTGCATGGTATTTTTGGTTCTTTAGATATCTGACATGTCCATGTTGGATCTTTTAGAAGTTTATTGTCGTGTCTGTCTCTCTGGCTTTGTTTCCAGTTTTCTGTCCATTCCTTTGTTATAATATTTTTAATTATACTTTTGATCTATATTGTACCTATCCCTGAGTTTATGCGGTTTGGACTGCTTCTTCTTGTTTTTGCTTCCTAGTCGGACACCTGATTTCCTTCTATTCCCACGTGCGAGGGTATCCACGCTAATAATACTGTGCAACCTCTATTATTTAAGTGTGTACTAAGTTGCAATATTTCGTCTGCTATGTCTTGTCGACTACACTCAAATGTATTTCTTAGTGCTTGAAGAGCTGAAAATGAGTCTGTTAAGAATTTTAGTTTTTTTACGGGTGGAGAGGCTTGTCGGTAATTATTTCTAGTTTTTTTTTTTTTTACTTTTGCTACCATTTCTGCTGTGGATATAGATCGTTTTCAGTTACGGTACTCTAAACTTTTTCTTCAGCTTCCAGGCTGGAATGTATATTCCTATTCCAAGTTCTTTGTCTTCTATTTTTGATCCATAGATGTATATTTTAAGTTACCCTTAGTTTTCTGTTCTAAATATTCTGTGGCTATTTTTTAATGGTTTTTTTTTCTTCTGCTTTTTTATCTATTATAATTGCAAGATGAGAGTCAATGTTTGGTTTCTTGAGCTCCCAAGAAGGAATGATACTTTCCCAATTATCTCCAGCTGGCAGCATGGATAAAACCAGGAGTAAAGTTGAAAGTCACAACCAAGGTGGAGTGAATTCAATTCCTAGCACATGATGGAAAGACAACAGAAGGCCGACACTTGGGAGTTACGAATCTACCCCTCTCCCAGAGTGCAAAGTAGATTATTAAAGGGCCTAAAACACTTAGCTGACAGGGGGAATCCTTATGTTGATCAGATTGCCTCCTGTTGTAATGCTCTGTATTAAGTTTCCTATCATATTATACGTGACGAATTGAACAAAATGTGCTCAATACAAACAAGGAAAATGCAGTAAACAAGAACTTACGAGAAAACATGAACGAAAATAAAATGCTGTTTTGATTCCACAAAGGTTGTTGTAGTTTTTTTATGTCTTTGCACGGGGTCTTTTGTGTTTGTGTGTACAGATTTTTTTAACAGGTTTTTTTTTATCTCCAGGGGTTGGCGTGTTTGCCAAAACAAAGAAAGACATTCAGCAATGCTCACATTAGTACTTTTATTCATTAGTACATTCAGTGCTGTCACTGACAGTTGTTATTATCGCATTAAATAAAAGCCAAAGAGTTTTCTGCTATGATATCTAAAGTTGTTATTCAAGTTTCCACATTCTGCTGTTTTGCAGAACTTTTAATGCGAGCTGTTATTCGCAACATTTTACCCGACTCATAAAACCCTTCCTTTGGTGAAGTAGGTGGATCCCACTACTTCGCTGCCAGATAACCCTCAATATTTTCTTTTGGCAACTTCAATAGGTGGCAACACTATAGACTCTCAGTCCATGCTACGGAAGGTCAAAAATGGATGGCTCCGGCATGAATAGAAAACCTCTATAGAAGCATTGAATCTTTAGGAACTGGTGGGGATCTGCTATCCTGGTCATGCAGAGGTGCACGACAATGAAAGAGCTGACAGACAAGCTTGAAGAGTACCCACAGAAGGTGCATTGGATATCTGATAAGGGAGATATACTCAGGGCAATTGATGATCGCCTATTAGAGAATGACACTGCAACTGATGAAACATCAAGGCTAAAATTGTTGGAACAGCATCAAATGTAAGACCACAGGGATGGACATTTAAGAGGATAATACATCCAGCACGCAACAGGAACAATTAGCATTCATACCCTTTGACATTTGCTGAGGGAGACTGAGTACCTATGGGTATGCCCAGAGTGCTTAGCTACAGACTAGCAATTTGTCTGCCCCAAGCAAAGCTGTGTTAGTCCTTGGTTGATGAAAAGATCAGAAGAATGTTACTGCACCATATGCCACATGAATCAATTCAGAAAGCAGCATTCATTGATGAAAGTCTATCACTTGAAAAGATAGCTCAGATGGCTGCATTTTATAAGACCACAAATTCTGCAAACCAGACACTGTGTAAAAATAAGTATAATCCAAGAAACACCAACCAAATGAAATCAACATAGAAAAAGAAAATAAAACAATAAGAACTGTAGCGATGGTATGAATACTCTATGATTGAACTTTATATGTGTACCAGAAGTACGATAGTGGATTTGAATAGTGTATCCGGCATATTGCCATGCCATGATGTACGTGGAAAATAAATGTTTGATGTTCATGGAGACTCAAAGTCGCTAGACTTATCGTTGGCTAGTTGAAAGCCTTTATTCGTGTTGAAGTTGTACAAGCTCATAAACCCGTGGCCAATAGATACCAACCACAATGTTATAATACTGAACCAAGATTAAAAAGAGCATAATAAGAAGAATTGCAATAATATCACAGAGAAAAACCATCGCCACAGAACACTAAATCGGGAGATTAGTCAAATAAATTCAAGGCATCTAACAAGATTAAGTCATACCAGGATGTTAAATGTCGTAAATTTTCAGCACCCATGTGCTGAATGCCAGTTGAAGGCCACATGTGAAAAATGTTGCCACATTTTCTCAATTTGCAGATCAGAATTCACATCAAACTTCAAACCTTCACAGAACTTGAAAGAAGTCAAATGACATTAAAGCCACTGACAAAGTACACGTTCTGTACCCTGAGATCAAAATGATAAATTCCTCATGAATTTTCTGGTCAATAAGTGACCAATGAAAATTGTTCTCATTGCACATGCTGCTTGTTGAATCGTTGGCCCGAGTGATTATTATGAACAAGGCTCTCTAAGACACAAACAACCTAATTCACAATTAAAAGGTTTTGGTCCTTTCAGTATTTATGTCAAAGGATGGACCAGTATCAAAAACAATTACTTGTGCCATACATACTACACTGACTGGGAGTGTGGCTATTCAAGCCATTATAAAACAAAGATCTAACACGTTCGTGCTCAGCTGTAAAGAGCAATATACATGCTGCATATCAATGTGGCATTAAAGTAGTGCTAAGCGTGAAGTGGCTTAACCAAATGACTGTTATATAGTTCAAACAAGAAAGCGCAAGAGAAATATACATATGCAATCTGATGTGTCTAGGAAACTCACTGAATCCTTAATAGGAATTTTTTTTAAAGCAACAGCATGTTTTAAGATGATGAATGCTGGTAGCCGTAGTTTGAACAAAATGAATAGAAAACCTCCATAGAAGCATTAAATCTCCAGGAACTGGTGTGGATTTACTTTCCTGATCATGCAGGAGTATGCGGCAATAAAAGAACTGACAGACTAGCTTCAAAAGCACCCATAGAATGTGCATTATATATGGATAAGGCAGACCTACTGAGGGCAATTAATGATCGCCATTAGAGAATTACATTCCAATGGATGAATCGACAAGGCTAAGATTGCTGGAATTTGGCATCAAATATAAGACCAGCAGAGATGGGCTTATGAGAGAATGCATCTGGCGTGTGCACAACCAGCACGCAACATGAACAATTAGCATTCATACCTTTTAACATTTGCTAAGGTAGACTGGGCACATAAGGGTTTGCCCGGAGTGTGATGACGTTGAATTTGATCAACAATAACAAAAGCTGAGGCATATTGCCTGGAAAACCCTACACTAGTCTGCTTTATCCAGAACCCTACCTAGACATCATAAAAAAATCTAATACACTTTGTATCACTTAGAAACTCTAACGCAAGTTCTGACGAATTTCCTGTCAGTTTCATAATGGACAACACTTTCTAAAAAAAAATCGATCTCTTTGATGCCTACTACCAGACTGAACTGGATCACAAGTTGAGACAACTAGGTGTCATCAACACCCAACATGGAGTTTCCCCATAACAAAGATTACCACTGGAAATAGACTATTAAAATTTCTCAACAACTACTGGCAGAACTCGCAAAGATGGTTCAGTCAAACCATGTTTTGATCACTGCCTGAACTTGTCTTTTCACAAGGACATTTTATATCAACATGCTGAATTAAACTTCATAATTCCTTCATTACTTCACAATTAATTCTTACATTTTAAGACGAAATAACCTCGATCGTTACATTTTCCTGTACCATCCTTACATTCATTCTGTGCTCTTTCCTTTCTTTTTTCCAACCTCTGACAGTGTTGTTATTTTCGCTTCATTGTTTACACTTTTTTTCTACAATTCATGTCATGTCTGGGCCTAATTGACCATCCCTTGTGAGATTAGACACTGGTGAGACAATACTGGCCTTAACTCATGATGGTCAAGTTCGTGCATTGATACCAGGAGTTAATAGGAAGATAACAACGGTGATTTGGAGCACACAGATTAAAACGTAAAAGCGGAGATGCCACAGTGAGTTTGTCTTATCGCTTATATGGCTATTGTTACCTCCGATATTCTGTCTGGAAAGATACATAACAAACTTAGGTTGGAGACATGGTGCACCTGACACAACTCAGGTTGTTGCCTGATAAGTTGTTACATTTTGTTTATGCCGTGCCCAAAAAAACATACGGTAAATATCAATCTGGTACAGATTAAAGACACGCACTTAAGCTAACAAATGGGATTCGTGGAGCACGAAAGCGATGTAATCGTCTCCAGCCAGATTTAGTTGTGATGGATAATTACCAGAAAATGAAATTTCGAAAGAGATTATCCGTGATAGATCTAGAATGTCATGAGTGTAAACGATGATGAAAATCAACGGAAGGGGCAAAACCTTACATGGTCTTTATAAGTCAGACGCGAATTCGTAGATGACATGCAGATAAAAAGTTAGTTGCTTATCCTTTACAGGACGTGGCAATCAACCCCAGCTTTTATTGGCTGTTTGTGATTTTTCTAGGCAATTTTTTTCATTCAGTAGTTTGCCATTGCTTTCTGAACGGTACGCCGCTTATACCATTGTTAAAAATCCACACAAAGCGATCTGCTACCAAACCGCCTGCAGCAGGTTTCGAACCTGGTATATCTGGATTATGAAACTGCGTTCATATCCATTAGGCCACAGACGCCGACTGACATGCAGATAACATTAGTTTATTTTGTCTTGAAGAAGATTCTAGATGAACATGGGCAGAGAAAGATAAATCTCTACCAAAATACACAAGCTGTTTGCTATTGGTTTGGCATATGAGATGTTAAAATACAACATCTCTGATTGTACTTCACCTTCACGCAGCAACGTGGATGCGTGGCCGAGTGTTGCTTAAGATCTACATCATTTTAAGAAAACTTCACTGCCAATTCAACCCGTCAAGAAGACAGTTCAGATAAGAAAGGAAAAGGAATAGAATCAGGATCCTAATTTAAAAGACCAGACAATGTATTTGATCATCTTCTGGACTTTGACAGTAAGAAAACTCTACCCTAACAAATACGGAAAGCTTGGAATCCTACGAACCTGAATACGAAGTCATAGTGGGTGTCGTGAGTTGAATTAGATTATCTGTCACTTTCTAGCTGTTAGTACCCGCTCTTTGCCTCTCTATCTCCTCCGATTTTCTTCATTTTAAGCATCTACGAGCGTAATTCCGGGTGTAGCCATGTCATTTCTAAATCTAGTCCTTCTTACACGTGCGTAGGCCGGTAGTTTTGTGCCTTCTCTTAATACTCTTTCATGCCACCGAGAGTTTTTTTTTCTAAACTTATGTAGGTATATGACCCTAGGGCATCTTCTTAAAGATTAATTGATTTTCTTAAAGTTACATTTCGGGTCAGAGTAATTTGATATTATTAAGTTTGCCACCAACCCAAGCCCTTACAGTGTTAATCAAATTGTGTGGTTCCTGGATGGTGTGAGTGAGTGTAGTTATATTAATTTTAGTCACTGCTATTTTGTTCATTACTAGCACCTTTGCTAAACAAGGATATATATATATATATATATATATATATATATATATATATATATATATATATATATATATATATATATATATATATATATATATATATATATATATATATATATATATATATATATATACATATATTGATTTTAACGACTATTGTAACTGCCTACTTTATGTATAAACTTTGCCAGGCATAAGTGGATTTGTTTTTTCTCTGTAAGTTTTGGGTAACCTTAGACTTTGCGCACGGGCTTTTAAATATCAGAGTACATGGATAGGGAAAACTCTCACAAGCAATGCATAATTATACATGTGTATACACTGACTTGTCAAAAACAGCGACATTAGAATTTCCTTTGGCCTAGTTTGTAAGCTCGTGTCGTAGCGCGAACCATTTAAATTGATAAAGGGCAGAGCCAATTCATATTTTGCAATATAAACATGTGAAAATTGCTAGTGGATGTTCACGTTCATACGAGACTGGCAACCTCAGCATTTAGAATAATGGTTTCATGAACCGCCACTGCAAGATTTGGTGACTGCTGCCTGTGGGTTTCTTATAGAGAACCAAACACAGAGGTAGTCCCAAGTTCCATTTGGAGCAAGGAGTGTATGATGACAGAATAATGTACATAATTATTATATTTACCTTTTTAACCAGTGCATATGTATTTGTAAACATGTTTTACATAAATGCAATGGGTGTTTTTCACTCACTGGGATTAACATTAATGCTCACTGAGGGTAAAGTTCTGAGGCAGATGGGATGGTGGACGGAAAGGGAGGGACATCTGACTTTCGTGTCAGGAGACCCAATACTCTGGAGAGATATGTGTTTCCGTCTCATTTTATGATACTAATCGGCAGTCCCAATTAGTGGTACTAGTCTGTGGTTCTTGTCTGTAGAACAAGTGAGTGGTATAAGGGGCTTTCAGTCAAAGCTAGACAGGTCTTGAAGACGGTAGACCATCTTCGTAATTACCCCATTGTTGAGGAGTGTTGCATGGTCGGCGAGCATTTTTGGTTTGAACCTGATTCGATGGTCGCACCATGTAACACATCCATTGAATAAAATGATATAGTTCGCGTGGGCTGCTGTATGACGCGATAGGCTAGTAACAGTAGTCCTATATGTAGCCTTTGGGCAGATAACAGTGTTTGAACTCAGTGTGCTATAACCACTTATGATAGTGTATAACCTTTAATGGAATGCTGGTAAAGCAATAAGTAATAATGTGTAAGGACCATTAAGTCCCAGTTATATAAGTCGGTATTGTAACTGCAATAACACTGGACAACAGCCAAAATGTATCCGAGACAAAAGTAGCTATTTTTAACTAATTTAGACATGCTAATCACGAATATAAACTTAAAAATCGCAAATTAGCTCTAGTTTTCAAGATCGGGGGGGGGGGGGGGGCACTAGGTTTGTGGCTTCACCTTCCCATCGCGAATGACCCAGTCCTCTTTTCTATAGCCCTGCGCGTGATTCCCCACGAGACGGATAGCCTTGAGTGCCAATTGGATGACGCAATCTGTAGCAGTCATTGCAACCACATTTCCTCCTTGTCATCATTTGTGTTGTGGATTCTGTGAGTGCAGACGTGTGGTTCAAGATGCCTCGTAAATGTGTGAACAGTGCGGATTATTTTTGCTATACTTGCTGACAAATAACTTTGCTATCACAAAGGCGACCTATTACACCGATGATAAAGAAAGCTTACAGCCTTTATTTTGGTTGTGAGATCGATGACCAGGACCGGTATTGGGCCCCACACATATGTTGTCAATCCTGTGCAACGAATCTGCGCTGCTGGTTGAACCGAAAACTACGGTCGATGCGTTTTGCAGTTCTTATGGTGTGGAGGGAACCGACAAACCATCTTAATGATTGTTACTTTTGCATGACTCCTCCAATTGGACATGGTATTTCTAAGAAGAAAAAGCGGCCTGTGAGCTATCCGAATATTCCCTCTGCTATGCGGCCAGTGCCTGACGGGGAAGGACTTCCTGTTCCGGACCCACCAGAATCTTATACTCTGGATGATGAAGAAGATAATAAGGCCAGTTGACATCCGTCACCTGTGAAAGCATGTACATAAAGAGATCATGATTTCGTGCCTATTGAAAAGTCTGCACAGCCACATAAAATTACCCAGAGTGAATTGAATGATCTAGTGAGAGATCTGGAATTGCCAAAAAATAAAGCAGAGCTGTTGGGGTCCAGACTGCAGCAATGGAATCTTCTAGAAGAGAATGCGCATGTGTCTGTGTTTTGTGCTCGGCAAAAAGATCTGCTTCCATATTTCAAAATGATAGATAACCTCATTGCTTGCGATGATATAGTGGGTTTGATGGCAGCACTATACATCAACTACAAAGACGACGATTGGAGGCTGTTCATTGATTCGTCCAAGTTGCGCTTAAAAGCTGTGCTGCTCCATAATCGTAACGTTTTACCATCTATTCCACACGGGTATGCAGTCCACATGAAAGAAACGTACAACAACATTAAACAACTGTTACATACCATCAACTATGACAAGTATAAGTGGCAGATATGTGGTGACCTGAAGGTCATTGCCATCTTAATGGGGCTAAAGCTGGGTTACACAAAGTTTTGCTGTTTTATTAGTCTATGGGGCAGCCGTGCCAGGACTTCCCACTACAAGAAAAAGGATTAGCCTCAACGACAATCACGTGAACGAGGGAAAAAAATGTACTTAACGAACCACTTGTAGAATCCTACAAGATCTTGCTCCCTCCTCTCCACATCAAACTTGGACTAATGAAGAATTTTATAAAGGCCATGGATCGAAATGCGGCAGGATTTTTACACCTTCGTGATAAATTTCCAAGACTTAGTGAGGCCAAAATCAAGGAAGGTGTATTTGTCGGTCCACAGATACGTCAGTTCTTCCGGGATCACCGTTTTGATGATATCCTCACAGGTGATTGTTACCAACAGATTACTGGTGACAATGTATATATTTATTATAATATTTATTTTGTGTATCGAAATATTTTCCTGGTCAAAGCGATATCACCCATGTTGAATTTATACTTTTATTATATGGGTTATCTTTCCTGAATATCGAACTCAGCGTAGGAATCTAGGTTTACAGCGATCTATTCTGTGTTTGGTTAGAAATAGATTGTTCTTGCTTCAGAATATCTATGGCCCGAATCTATGTGTATTTCTTGTCTATGTAGGACGAGTCTGTCTTATATCTTAATATCTTTGTATGTCTAAGTCGAACTATACCTTCGGTGTCGAACTCGGGGTCAAAGGTTGTTCGGCGGATGTGTCGCTAAGTTGAGGTGAGAAGGTTCCGCCCTGATGGGTGCTGAGTTGTTGTAGCGGCCTGTCGCCGAAAAGTGATCTCTATATTAGTGGGGAAAGAGGTAGTCTCTTTAGACATATCATGTATTATTCACCCCAGTGTTTATTCTTACTGCCAAGGAATGGCAGAATCATATTCTAGTGTATTTCTGATACCAAGGTAAAGACGCATTTCTTATGAACTTTTCCTGAGGCATTGTATTCGATGGGCAGTCGTACGGTTGTACGTTTAGATGAATATTAACCAGATGAAGATGACATTCATACGTAGCAGCACCATATTATGTGATGAAGTCAATAGTATCAATGGTAGAATCTAAAAGGAAAGAGGACATTTAATGAATGATTAGCTTTGATTACGCTTCATAGTTTGTATTCTGGGTGAGTGACAACTCACTGGGAGGAGAAGCCATTTTGAATCCTATATTTTTCAATCATCGAGGAGAGAACAGGGATGCCCCTTACTATCACCTGATGAGTCCAGAGATCACTGCTACAGAAGAGAACCCACTACTAGTGGTTCAATATTGTTATCAAAAAAATATGTGCTGAACTTTACCGAAAGGAATCTTCGCTAGACGAGGTTAGGTCTAGGAACCATCTTGAACCTTGTTTATGAACTGACGTGCTCTGTCAGTAAAGTCAGACGATATATATTGGAATTACTGAGTGCTTGTCTACTGACATTCCATGGTACTGTTATGCAACATGAATGCCCATGTGATAGTGTATTTCATTGATCAACATTATTATGATTTATGCCAAACTGTCTACTATCACTGTACCCGTGCTGTCAAGTGTGATCGTTCCAATTAAACTGTATGAAACGTACACAGTAGTTGGCGTAAATGACTTCCAGCCATAAGTGAGTGAGATTGGTCTCTTTGTCAACTCTAACGAACGTTTGCCATCATTCGCATGTACTGTATCCTCACTCCATGTCTACACACCACTGCGTAGGTCGAGTTGACCTTTTGTTTGTCTTAATTTTGACAACACCCATCAACACCCTCCGAACACGATTGCAACCATGCAAGCAACACTGGTGGCCAGCTTTCTGGGTTTGACCTCGCAGAAATTGAGAAGTCAACAGACTACTGATACCAGACCGTTTCCTGTGGCTGATACGACACACCTGCAGTACTAGTTTGCTCTTTGTCAACACTTTGTCACGTGACCTATCGAGCGAATACTGGAACTAGGTCAGCGCTTGTGGACATTTTTCATTGTACCTCACAGAACGTTTGCAGGCAGAAATTAATTGTGTTAACAAGTATTACAGTGAACTGAGAGGTCCTACGTGTCGTAGTTATTGAAACTGTCATCGATGGATCCTCTTGTGTATTTTTCACATTGTTGAACATTGTAATAAGTTAGTTCAAAAATTTAATATTGATTAAAGTGGCAGTTTATTTTCATTAGTAATTAGAAACTGTACCATTGCATTCTAAAGCTGAGCCTTTACAACACATCTTATGCACATGATATGTATTTATGTTTATATTACATGTATTTATTTCTCGTTGTGTTTATGTTGTGGGCGGTTGGTGAGGTGACTATTATATGGTATACCACGTAGAGAGGTCATATAATAGCGTTTTATAGGTGCAATTTTCTTGGTTGAAAATTTGCTGCGACATCTGTTGCTATTAGTGTTAGCTGTGAAGACTGTACTTATCATTGTTTTTGTAATATTTCTCTGTTCTTTAGTTTTGTTTTGGTTTGTTTGTATTTGTAGGTCTCATCTTTCCTGTAATTTAGTTCTATACACATTTATATTTATACACTGTGGCGTTATTTGTGTTGTTATCCCTTTGCAGTTGTCATCACAGATTATGTGATTATTTTCATTGATTTTCCTATTTAATTTATTTGATTTCTGTAAATGTTTTCATGTTGTCTTTTATAATTGTTTTGTTGTGTTCTTGATCGACATACATTATATAAAACATATTTGATCATACACTACTAGCTGTGTAGTGAACTTATGAGAAAGAATCAACTGATGACTAATTGCTGTTACTAGAGGTACACAGTTGATTATACAATACCTTATTTAAAGGCTTGTTTCCAACAGAGATTGGGATTGTGAGCTAATTAATCAAGCTCATTTAGAACTTGTTCCTGTTTACTTGGAAATAGATTACATTATTGTTTCAAGTGATTGCTATCATTATTAGACATCATGTCTACATTGGAATACTTTATTGCACAAGGGAAATCTCTTGATAAGTCTGGTAAGGAATTAGAGGAGTTTGCAACTGCTCAATTTGCCATGGTATTAAAGTCAGAAGAAAAGAAGCAAAAAGAGGAAAATAAATGGAAAGCAGAAGTTGAACAAAAGAAGATAGATGCTGAGAATTTAAGATTGCAGATGCAAGCTGAGGAGAGAAAAGCTGCTGCTGAGGAGAGAAAGCTTCAAATAGAAGAAAAAAAATTAGAAGCTGAAGAAAAAAGATTACAAAGAGAAGCTGAGGCTGAACAAAAAAGATTAGACAGAGAAGCTGAAGCTGAAAATAAAAGATTAGAAGCTGAGGCTGAGCAGAAAAGATTAGACAGAGAAGCTGAGGAGAGAAAAGCAATGAGAGAACATGAACATCAAAAATAACTTTTAGCATTTGAGTTAGAAAAATTGAAATTGACAAATATGAGTAATGTTAATCAGTCAAATGGTAATAGTGGTAAACCCTTTACTTATAAGGTCAAGGTACCAGCGTTCAATCCTTCCAGTGACTATATTACATTCTGGCTGGATCGTTTTGAACGTTCTTGTCGAGCTCATAATGTGGATAAATCACAATATGCTAACCAGTTATCAGAAAATTTGAAAGGTGATTCTCTGACTAGTTTAAGTTTGGTTGAAGAGGCTGACAAGGATAATTATGATGTTATTAGAGCAGCTTTATTGAAAAAATATCAATTATCAGAGGAAGGTTACCGTATTTTGTTTAAGAAAATGGTACCTGAATCAGGGGTAGAATTCTCAGAATTCATTGCAAGGACACGTCTTACATTTAATCGTTGGATTGAGTTGTCCAAAACAGAAAAGACATATGAAGCCCTTATGGACTTGTTGCTCAGGGACAAGATTATGTCAAGTATAAATAAACCATTCCTTGAATTCCTACATGAGCGTAAACCCAAGACACTATAAGAAATGGAAGAATATTGTACCCAATACGTCACGGCACATCCGGACGTCCCAACGGGCTGATCACCCGTTTGCCAGTCACTTTGATTACGGAAACAACAACAAACGGATTGATTTGTCGTTGCCCTAAAGACGCCATTAGGCGTGATGGGAACAACGGCAGAGAAAATCTATTCGCTGTTGCCCTTAAGACGCCACTAGGCGTAATGGCCACTGACTGCTTTGCCGGTCGTTGGCTAAGGACGGAAGAAGAAGAAGACATCCGGACGTAGCTTTTAGCAATGCTAAGGTTAAAGAAAGTATGCCAGTTGCATCAGCAACACCATACAACCCTAATTATTCACACAAATTTCAGGGTCCTCAAAACAGGAGTGATAAAAAGGGTAACCATAATAGTTATCAAAACCAAGGTAACCAGTCATTTCAGGGTTCTTCTGCGAAGAACTGGAGACGAGCTGACAGCCTGTGGTAAAGTGGGATGTTATAAATATTTATAGGGGACTTAGTGTACTGACTGAGATCAGCTGTGAAGGTATCTATATCTAATAAGAGTAGTGTATTATAGATAACCTTACTTGCTGCCACATATATTTATACCTCAGTCAGAATTATTCTGGAATAGTGTGATGACTACGTTATATGTCTAGGGTATGTGTATGATGAAGTGTAAGTCATAACAACAACAGACAGATAAACAATTTAATTTATTCCACCACACTTGACAACACTGTGACACTCACATACATAAAACACTCTACGAGGATATCTTAAAGGAGTCACTGATAACTTTTCAAATAACAATATGTATTCAGTGCTGTCATGAATGTATATGTGTCCTGATTCAAATACAAAGGGAACCAGGAATCACAATCAATTTTAATTACAAGTTATATGTACAGAATTTATCAATATGAATCTTGTAGTGACATATATTATTAATAGTATCCTATGTGTGTCAGTTGTGTAGAAGTAATATGAGGTAATACTGGTTTTGTTTTGTTCAAGCTCTGTTGGTATTTGTCATCATGACTTCAATAGTTTGTTTCTATTGGAACTAGTATTGGAGATGTTCTCAGTTCCTGGTATTAAAACAATTAAATTCCCCTCTTAATTTTATTTTACAATGTCATTTTAAGATGGGGGTACATAATGTTGAGCTCCATGGCCACACTCTCTTATCTTTCGTGATGACTGCAGTAAAAGACTCCTCTGCTCGATTACTTTAATGAGTTCTGGAGCCACCCCACTGGTTGCTATATGGACCAAGGAGTATGCTGTCCTCCTCTGGCTTCAGCAAAGCTCTGACCAGGTACTGCTCAATAACTTTAAGACCACGGTCCCTGAAACAAGAAGGTTGTACCTCCTACTTCAGAACTATTTATACTTTATTTCTACACTGAGCACAATACATCACAAACATTGAGTTCAGAGCGTTAGGCCAACTGTCAGCTTCATCTGAAATACTTTATACCAGTATTTCCCTCCCTAATGGTTACTACGCCTCTGCAATTCCAGCATTATTTCTTTCTAGTCAATAATCTAGGTGTCAGTGTACTGTTTGGCCATTCCATGCAGTTTTACTTTCCTCCGACACCTTCTGTTCAGGCTGGAGCACTATAGGCTTTACCTCATGTTCGCTACTGAACTACACATATATACAGACATAAATTATCAATTTACATTCAATTTTCATTAAAAGATAGTGAATATTTCAAGCTTACCACAATTCATGGAAATAATAATAAACAGTTTCGTTGACTGGCAATGAATATAGCACAACTCCGATCTGCCGATGTCCCAGGCTTTATTTTATAAAAAATATACACTGGTGCTCAACGCACTGCTTCTTAGTAGGTTTATTACAAGATGTGGCAAGGAACAGACGCTCTGAATTGAGTATATTCGCAGCTCTACCCAATCAAACCATGTCTACACATCTTTTCAAAAAAGTACTCCTTTTTCACGTTTCCCCTGACAACACAAGATAGTATTTATAGCCCGACCAATCGTGTTTAGTCTTACATTTGTTGCGCTCCAATCAAATAGGAGTTAACATGGTAGGCTATTTCCGTAACGTAATGTTTTTTTTCAAACACGTTATAAAAAAAATTTTATGAGCAGAAATGATTTCATGCTGTCAGGCACCCCCACTATTTTATTTTGGTTATAATTTATTAATTCCTAGACTATTTGCGTAACGTTTTACATATTCTTTGTCAGCAAGCCCTAAGGAATCCAAATATCTCAATCTAAGGGAGCTAGGTGGCTGCGTTCAAAATGTGCATTTTCTACCACCTCCTGTTCACTTCCATCCCCATGTGGTGTCTGGGTACTGTCATGTTTTCAAACGTAAACCCATCTAATGTCATCTTTCCTAATAAGCGTTTTCCAGGTTTTTTAAAACCTAACTCTGGGAAGGTTAGTGTTTTTATCACTGTCCGTCTGAAAAAAAGTTAGTGCATGTGGCCTTACACGCGTGATGGCAGCAATTGTGTATCGCGCGACGCGTGTTTAGTATTGCATGCTTCCTGCCTTCATTCGCCCCTCTCTCTCTCCTGCTTTATCTGTCTTTTAGTTACGCCGTGTATGGAATGAATGAAATATTAAATCTAGGTCATTGATCAGCTTGCGTATCTCAAGGTTTTTTCCAAGAAATACAGTACACGTTTCATTGAAGAAAGCGGGTAATAATACAGTAGGCTTTTACTATCAACGTGAAAGCGTTACAATTTGCAGACGAAGGAGAACACAAGGGGATTTTGCGTACAGTCATTGTGACAGCACTGTTTCTTTTACCATTTCTCTTTTCTTTTATTAAATTTATTTGTTAGGCTTTACATTTACCTTTTAATTTATATATGTGGATTAGAATATTCCACGACATCTCCCCTCTTAAAACAGACATTATATGTCAGTCCTTTATTCTATATACACATAGAGAAATTTATTATTATTTCTGGGGTTTACGGTGATTCTCATCACACGGATGGCGGCTTAAAAAATCCGCTCCCAAATTTGTTTTTCCAGATATATACTCAATGCTAAAATTATATGGAGCCAAAAGTAAGGACCATCGGAGTAACCTAGAGTTCTCATGCCTAGCCTGTGCTAGAAACGATAAAGGTTTGTGATCCGTTTGCAACTTAAATGCCTTCCCATACAGATAAATATTGAATTTCTTTATTGCCCATATTACTGCAAGACATTCTTTTTCGCTAGTTGAGTAGTTGATTTCAGCTTTATTCAACTTTCTGCTAGCATATGCCACTGGGCTTAATTCCCCATCCAATGCATCTGATTTCTGTAGTAGAGTTGCACCTAACCCAATATTACTGGCATCCGTTCTTACAATGAATTCTTGACTTAAGTCAGGTAATTTCAAAATAGGTTTGCTTGTGAGCTTTTCCTTCAATTCCTGGTAAGCCATTTCACATTGTGGTGTCCATGTAATGCGATCTGGATGTCCTTTACGTGTCAAATCAGTTAACGGTGCACATATGGAATTAAAGTTTTTGATATACTTCTGGTAGAAACCACATAATGAGACAAAGGATCTCACGTCCTTCTTGGTTTGTGGTCTCGGGGCTTTCTTTAGTTTCTCTAAATTCTTTGGGTCAGGGGTCATGTTTCCCTGATAAACTGTGTGTCCCAAAAATTCCAATTCTTTACATCCAACGCAACATTTGGTTGGTCGGGCTGTTAAATTTGCTTCCCCAAGTCGATTAAACAGCATGTTCAGAGAGTCAATGTGTTCCTCAAATGTTTCTGTTGCTATGAGGATATCATCCATAAAATTTGTTATACATGGATTATTCAGAGGGTCCAATAATTTTCTCATCATTCTAGAGAAGACACTAGGCGCATTCTTCAATCCAAATGGCAATCTATTAAACTCATAGTGTCCTTCTGAGGTACTAAAAGCTAGGTATGGTCTAACCTCAGGCTTTACTGGAATCTGATAATATCCTTTACTCAGATCCACTTTTGAGAAATATTTAGCTTTATTTAGTCTGGCAAACAGCTGATTTGTATCTGGCAATGGATCCACCTGTCCTTCTGTAATAGCATTCAGTCTCCTGTAATCTATACAGAGTCTATGTTCTCCAGAGGGCTTCCTTAAGAGTACAACACCGGAACTATACGAGGATTCACTGTGTGAAATAATTCCTTCCTTCAACAGATAGTCTATCTCTTCCTTCAAAGCTTTCTCCTTAGCAAACGGAATCGAATATGGTTTCATACAGACAGGTGTGGGGTCTATCAGTTTCATATCATATTCCAATAGGTTTGTATGCCCTGGTCGGTCTGTTAACACCTCTGCATGATTATTTAGAACCTGTTGCACTCTCTCTTTCTGAGTTTTCGTTAAATGTGTACTGATTTTCACCTGTGCTGCTGTCTCACAGGGGTGTAATGGATATTCAAATGATGAAAGTGGTTCCTTTTTCATCTCCATGGCGATGGACAAGGTCAACAAGTGTGTCTCTTCCTGATGTTCTCTTTCCAAATATTTCTTCAGGAGATTCACATGATAGATTTTTTCTTTCCCCTTCTTATCTATCTTATAATTTGTTCTAGACACCTTCTCTAAAACTGTATATGGACCCTGCCATCCAATCTGTAACTTATTCTGACTCCCGGGGAGAAGAAGCAGTACCTTCTCTCCCACAGCCAAATCTCTGTCTTTCGCCTTCCTGTTATAATAGGCAGCATGTTTCTTCCTGGCTTGTTTCAAATTTTCATTGGCAAGTTTCCAGCCAGTTTTTAAACGAGTGGTCAGCTCATTCACATATTGGTATGAAGATGTAATGTTTTCCTCTGCCTTTTCATCAGTCCACGTTCTTAACAAAGCTTCGAGTGGACCTTTTATTGGCCTTCCAAACAATAATGTTGCCGGGGCCATACCGGTTGAACTATGGGGTACCTCCCGATAAGCAAAGAGGGCGGCGTGCAGGTACTGGTCCCATGTATCTGGTTTTTCGTGTGCCAACTTTCTCAGGATCGACATCAACGTGCCGTTAAATCTTTCCACTTGGCCGTTCCCTTGGGGATGGTACACACTACAATGGAAGTGTTTGGCCTGGAAGATCCTGAAAACTTCTTCAGTTAGTTTCCCCTTGAACTGAGAGCCATTATCAGTCAAGATTTGATTGGGAAAGCCTAACCTTGTGAAAATTGTGAGCAATGCCTCTGCCACATGTTTAGAATCAATCGATGACAGGGCTACTGCCTCTCCCCACATAGAACAAGTGTCCACCAGAGTCAGAATGTAGCTGTTCCTTCTCTTGGTTCGGGTGAGAGGTCCCACAAGATCCACGGCAACTCTCTCAAAGGGTGTTCCCACTATGGGCATTTCCCCCAGAGTTGCTGGTGCAGTCCAATGTTTAGGTGCTACTCGTTGGCACTCTGGACAGGATTTTACATATCGTTTGATATCTTCAGTTATTCCTGGCCAGAAATAGTGACAAGCTATTCGCTGTCCTGTTGCGCTGATTCCCATATGACCACTGAAGGGAATCGCATGCCCTAGTTCCAACACTTTAGTCCTATATGAAGTGGGAAGGACCAGCTGTCCGTGACCATTGGATTCAGATCCAGCCTTCCTATATATCAGTTTGTTCTTCATATAAAACTCTCCCTTGCCTGGAGGTGTATGAGATTTGGGCAACTTCTTGAAACATGGCTTGAGTGTTTTGTCCTCAGCCTGTGCCTTCCTCATCTCATCTGGGTGAGTATTTATTGGATTATCCTCCTCCTTTTTAGACTGTGATCTGGTCTGCACTGTTGCCAATATCACAGGTCTCTTGGGATTCCCCAAGAAGACATATCTACACCCCAATATCAGAGGGTAGATTGGCTCATTTATCACTGCTGCTTTTATGATTCCTTCCACATATCGCGTTTTCACTTTTATTCGGGCGACGGGAAGTGTCATGGTAGCTACATCCTTGGTTGCAGTTTGAATCTCCACTGTTTCTGTGGTGTATTGATCGGCCTGCACCAGGTGAGAACTCACAACGGAATCGTAATCTAAACCGGTATCATATAAACACCTTATAGTGACACCATTACAGATGACATCTTCACACACTGGGGGGTGGTATGGTTCCTGTAGTTCTTCAGGTTTGACCTTCTTTTCCTTTTTCCCCGATGTCATAGCAGCACAATGAGGAGGTTTCCTTCTACAATGGTCAGTGTCATGATTGTTCATCTTACAATTTTTACACCACCTTTTTCCTTGGTTGAAAGATTTTCTTTCATCATATTTCCTTTCATCGAATTGTGGGGTTTTATTTTTATTTTCATACCGTGGCCTATCAAACTGGTGCTTACCTTTGTTTTGATCCCTAGGATCAAATTTATTAAAGTTCTGTGGTGCCCTAAAGTTATCCACTTGTTTCTTTTTATTACCTGTTACCTCTGCTTGAGCTGCTTGATACCTTTCAGCAACATTTAGCAACTCACCCAGCCTCTCTGCACCTTGTTCCATGAGAAACTTTCTCAGGTCTGGAGCCATGGACTCTCTTAATTGCTCTATAAGGACCATTTCCTTAAGATCTTGGGTTTTCCCCAGAGAAGTCCATTTCTCCAAGTATGTCTCTATTCGTGCAGAGAACTGGTGATAGGTTTCACCTGACAGTAGTTTAGCATTCCTAAATTTTTTCCTATAAAATTCTGCATTCTTTTCATATCTTAACAAAAGAGCCTGCTTTAGCATGTCATAATTTTCCTGATCACTTCTGCTCATTTTTGCAAAAACTTCATAAGCTGCCCCACGAAGTCCTTGAGATAACTTTAAGCTCCACCTTTCTCTCTCTAACCCATACGTGGTAGCTAATAGTTCATACCTATTTAGATAGCTCTCTATATCATCGTCTTTCTCAACAAAATGATCTAAATGAAAATTCATAGCTGAGGTTGAGGCTCCTTGGCTAGCAGTGGCATCAGAGGCAAAGGGACTGGCACCATTTTCAGGAGCATGGCCTTGAAACTCAAACTCCCTTAGTCGTAACTCATGTTCCCTTTGTAATCTCTTCTCCTTTCTTTTCTGCTTCCCTTTCTGCAGCTAATTTCTTCTCTTCCTCTTTCTGCAGCTAATTTCTTCTCTTCTCTTTCTGCAGCTAATTTCTTCTCTTCTCTTTCTGCAGCTAATCTTTTGTCTTCTCTTTCTGCCTTCCAATGCTTTAGCCTCTTTGTCAGCCTCAATCTGCAACCTCTTAGCCTCAGCCTCAATCTGCAACCTCTTAGCCTCAGCCTCAGCCTCAATCTGCAACCTCTTAGTCTCAGCCTCTAACTTTCTTTCGGCCTCTTTTTCTAATCTTCTTTCTTCCCGTTCAATATATTTGTCACATTCAGCAGTGACATAAGAAATCATAATTTGCCCGTCCATTCCTAACTCTTTCGCAGTCTGTACAGCAGCAGATCGAAATTTTGCCAGGTCGGCCATTGTCTAACAGATAAATGTCTAAAATATTTAACTAAACAATTTTATCTATGACTAATTAACTCAGGACAACACAGGCACTGTGAGCTCAACCTTATTTATTTTCACCCAAGGATACCTTTTAATTCTTATTATTCCCTGAAGTGAATTACCCCCAATATTTTTAATAGGGAAAGATTCAAAATCCCGAGAGCGAGACCCCAATATATGTGGTAAAGTGGGATGTTATAAATATTTATAGGGGACTTAGTGTACTGACTGAGATCAGCTGTGAAGGTATCTATATCTAATAAGAGTAGTGTATTATAGATAACCTTACTTGCTGCCACATATGTATACCTCAGTCAGAATTATTCTGGAATAGTGTGATGACTACGTTATATGTCTAGGGTATGTGTATGATGAAGTGTAAGTCATAACAACAACAGACAGATAAACAATTTAATTTATTCCACCACACTTGACAACACTGTGACACTCACATACATAAAACACTCTACGAGGATATCTTAAAGGAGTCACTGATAACTTTTCAAATAACAATATGTATTCAGTGCTGTCATGAATGTATATGTGTCCTGATTCAAATACAAAGGGAACCAGGAATCACAATCAATTTTAATTACAAGTTATATGTACAGAATTTATTAATATGAATCTTGTAGTGACATATATTATTAATAGTATCCTATGTGTGTCAGTTGTGTAGTAGTAATATGAGGTAATACTGGTTTTGTTTTGTTCAAGCTCTGTTGGTATTTGTCATCATGACTTCAATAGTTTGTTTCTATTGGAACTAGTATTGGAGATGTTCTCAGTTCCTGGTATTAAAACAATTAAATTCCCCTCTTAATTTTATTTTACAATGTCATTTTAAGATGGGGGTACATAATGTTGAGCTCCATGGCCACACTCTCTTATCTTTCGTGATGACTGCAGTAAAAGACTCCTCTGCTCGATTACTTTAATGAGTTCTGGAGCCACCCCACTGGTTGCTATATGGACCAAGGAGTATGCTGTCCGCCTCTGGCTTCAGCAAAGCTCTGACCAGGTGCTGCTCAATAACTTTAAGACCACGGTCCCTGAAACAAGAAGGTTGTACCTCCTACTTCAGAACTATTTATACTCTATTGCTACACTGAGCACAATACATCACAAACATTGAGTTCAGAGCGTTAGGCCAACTGTCAGCTTCATCTGAAATACTTTATACCAGTATTTCCCTCCCTAATGGTTACTACGCCTCTGCAATTCCAGCATTATTTCTTTCTAGTCAATAATCTAGGTGTCAGTGTACTGTTTGGCCATTCCATGCAGTTTTACTTTCCTCCGACACCTTCTGTTCAGGCTGGAGCACTATAGGCTTTACATCATGTTCGCTACTGAACTACACATATATACAGACATAAATTATCAATTTACATTCAATTTTCATTAAAAGATATTGAATATTTCAAGCTTACCACAATTCATGGAAATAATAATAAACAGTTTCGTTGACTGGCAATGAATATAGCACAACTCCGATCTGCCGATGTCCCAGGCTTTATTTTATAAAAAATATACACTGGTGCTCAACGCACTGCTTCTTAGTAGGTTTATTACAAGATGTGGCAAGGAACAGACGCTCTGAATTGAGTATATTCGCAGCTCTACCCAATCAAACCATGTCTACACATCTTTTCAAAAAAAGTACTCCTTTTCACGTTTCCCCTGACAACACAAGATAGTATTTATAGCCCGACCAATCGTGTTTAGTCTTACATTTGTTGCGCTCCAATCAAATAGGAGTTAACATGGTAGGCTATTTCCGTACGTAATGTTTTTTTCAAACACGTTATAAAAAAATTTTATGAGCAGAAATGATTTCATGCTGTCAGGCATCCCCACTATTTTATTTTGGTTATAATTTATTAATTCCTAGACTATTTGCGTAACACTTAACATATTCTGTGTCAGCAAGCCCTAAGGAATCCAAATATCTCAATCTAAGGGAGCTAGGTGGCTGCGTTCAAAATGTGCATTTTCTACCACCTCCTGTTCACTTCCATCCCCATGTGGTGTCTGGGTACTGTCATGTTTTCAAACGTAAACCCATCTAATGTCATCTTTCCTAATAAGCGTTTTCCAGGTTTTTTAAAAACCTAACTCTGGGAAGGTTAGTGTTTTTATCACTGTCCGTCTGAAAAAAAGTTAGTGCATGTGGCCTTACACGCGTGATGGCAGCAATTGTGTATCGCGCGACGCGTGTTTAGTATTGCATGCTTCCTGCCTTCATTCGCCCCTCTCTCTCTCCTGCTTTATCTGTCTTTTAGTTACGCCGTGTATGGAATGAATGAAATATTAAATCTAGGTCATTGATCAGCTTGCGTATCTCAAGGTTTTTCCAAGAAATACAGTACACGTTTCATTGAAGAAAGCGGGTAATAATACAGTAGGCTTTTACTATCAACGTGAAAGCGTTACAATTTGCAGACGAAGGAGAACACAAGGGGGATTTTGCGTACAGTCATTGTGACAGCACTGTTTCTTTTACCATTTCTCTTTTCTTTTATTAAATTTATTTGTTAGGCTTTACATTTACCTTTTAATTTATATATGTGGATTAGAATATTCCACGACATCTCCCCTCTTAAAACAGACATTATATGTCAGTCCTTTATTCTATATACACATAGAGAAATTTATTATTATTTCTGGGGTTTACGGTGATTCTCATCACACGGATGGCGGCTTAAAAAATCCGCTCCCAAATTTGTTTTTTCCAGATATATACTCAATGCTAAAATTATATGGAGCCAAAAGTAAGGACCATCGGAGTAACCTAGAGTTCTCATGCCTAGCCTGTGCTAGAAACGATAAAGGTTTGTGATCCGTTTGCAACTTAAATGCCTTCCCATACAGATAAATATTGAATTTCTTTATTGCCCATATTACTGCAAGACATTCTTTTTCGCTAGTTGAGTAGTTGATTTCAGCTTTATTCAACTTTCTGCTAGCATATGCCACTGGGCTTAATTCCCCATCCAATGCATCTGATTTCTGTAGTAGAGTTGCACCTAACCCAATATTACTGGCATCCGTCTTACAATGAATTCTTGACTTAAGTCAGGTAATTTCAAAATAGGTTTGCTTGTGAGCTTTTCCTTCAATTCCTGGTAAGCCATTTCACATTGTGGTGTCCATGTAATGCGATCTGGATGTCCTTTACGTGTCAATTCAGTTAACGGTGCACATATGGAATTAAAGTTTTTGATATACTTCTGGTAGAAACCACATAATGAGACAAAGGATCTCACGTCGTTCTTGGTTTGTGGTCTCGGGGCTTTCTGTAGTTTCTCTAAATTCTTTGGGTCAGGGGTCATGTTTCCCTGATAAACTGTGTGTCCCAAAAATTCCAATTCTTTACATCCAACGCAACATTTGGTTGGTCGGGCTGTTAAATTTGCTTCCCTAAGTCGATTAAACAGCATGTTCAGAGAGTCAATGTGTTCCTCAAATGTTTCTGTTGCTATGAGGATATCATCCATAAAATTTGTTATACATGGATTATTCAGAGGGTCCAATAATTTTCTCATCATTCTAGAGAAGACACTAGGCGCATTCTTCAATCCAAATGGCAATCTATTAAACTCATAGTGTCCTTCTGAGGTACTAAAAGCTAGGTATGGTCTAACCTCAGGCTTTACTGGAATCTGATAATATCCTTTACTCAGATCCACTTTTGAGAAATATTTAGCTTTATTTAGTCTGGCAAACAGCTGATTTGTATCTGGCAATGGATCCACCTGTCCTTCTGTAATAGCATTCAGTCTCCTGTAATCTATACAGAGTCTATGTTCTCCAGAGGGCTTCCTTAAGAGTACAACACCGGAACTATACGAGGATTCACTGTGTGAAATAATTCCTTCCTTCAACAGATAGTCTATCTCTTCCTTCAAAGCTTTCTCCTTAGCAAACGGAATCGAATATGGTTTCATACAGACAGGTGTGGGGTCTATCAGTTTCATATCATATTCCAATAGGTTTGTATGCCCTGGTCGGTCTGTTAACACCTCTGCATGATTATTTAGAACCTGTTGCACTCTCTCTTTCTGAGTTTTCGTTAAATGTGTACTGATTTTCACCTGTGCTGCTGTCTCACAGGGGTGTAATGGATATTCAAATGATGAAAGTGGTTCCTTTTTCATCTCCATGGCGATGGACAAGGTCAACAAGTGTGTCTCTTCCTGATGTTCTCTTTCCAAATATTTCTTCAGGAGATTCACATGATAGATTTTTTCTTTCCCCTTCTTATCTATCTTATAATTTGTTCTAGACACCTTCTCTAGAACTGTATATGGACCCTTGCCATCCAATCTGTAACTTATTCTGACTCCCGGGGAGAAGAAGCAGTACCTTCTCTCCCACAGCCAAATCTCTGTCTTTCGCCTTCCTGTTATAATAGGCAGCATGTTTCTTCCTGGCTTGTTTCAAATTTTCATTGGCAAGTTTCCAGCCAGTTTTTAAACGAGTGGTCAGCTCATTCACATATTGGTATGAAGATGTAATGTTTTCCTCTGCCTTTTCATCAGTCCACGTTCTTAACAAAGCTTCGAGTGGACCTTTTATTGGCCTTCCAAACAATAATGTTGCCGGGGCCATACCGGTTGAACTATGGGGTACCTCCCGATAAGCAAAGAGGGCGGCGTGCAGGTACTGGTCCCATGTATCTGGTTTTTCGTGTGCCAACTTTCTCAGGATCGACATCAACGTGCCGTTAAATCTTTCCACTTGGCCGTTCCCTTGGGGATGGTACACACTACAATGGAAGTGTTTGGCCTGGAAGATCCTGAAAACTTCTTCTGTTAGTTTCCCCTTGAACTGAGAGCCATTATCAGTCAAGATTTGATTGGGAAAGCCTAACCTTGTGAAAATTGTGAGCAATGCCTCTGCCACATGTTTAGAATCAATCGATGACAGGGCTACTGCCTCTCCCCACATAGAACAAGTGTCCACCAGAGTCAGAATGTAGCTGTTCCTTCTCTTGGTTCGGGTGAGAGGTCCCACAAGATCCACGGCAACTCTCTCAAAGGGTGTTCCCACTATGGGCATTTCCCCCAGAGTTGCTGGTGCAGTCCAATGTTTAGGTGCTACTCGTTGGCACTCTGGACAGGATTTTACATATCGTTTGATATCTTCAGTTATTCCTGGCCAGAAATAGTGACAAGCTATTCGCTGTCCTGTTGCGCTGATTCCCATATGACCACTGAAGGGAATCGCATGCCCTAGTTCCAACACTTTAGTCCTATATGAAGTGGGAAGGACCAGCTGTCCGTGACCATTGGATTCAGATCCAGCCTTCCTATATATCAGTTTGTTCTTCATATAAAACTCTCCCTTGCCTGGAGGTGTATGAGATTTGGGCAACTTCTTGAAACATGGCTTGAGTGTTTTGTCCTCAGCCTGTGCCTTCCTCATCTCATCTGGGTGAGTATTTATTGGATTATCCTCCTCCTTTTTAGACTGTGATCTGGTCTGCACTGTTGCCAATATCACAGGTCTCTTGGGATTCCCCAAGAAGACATATCTACACCCCAATATCAGAGGGTAGATTGGCTCATTTATCACTGCTGCTTTTATGATTCCTTCCACATATCGCGTTTTCACTTTTATTCGGGCGACGGGAAGTGTCATGGTAGCTACATCCTTGGTTGCAGTTTGAATCTCCACTGTTTCTGTGGTGTATTGATCGGCCTGCACCAGGTGAGAACTCACAACGGAATCGTAATCTAAACCGGTATCATATAAACACCTTATAGTGACACCATTACAGATGACATCTTCACACACTGGGGGGTGGTATGGTTCCTGTAGTTCTTCAGGTTTGACCTTCTTTTCCTTTTTCCCCGATGTCATAGCAGCACAATGAGGAGGTTTCCTTCTACAATGGTCAGTGTCATGATTGTTCATCTTACAATTTTTACACCACCTTTTTCCTTGGTTGAAAGATTTTCTTTCATCATATTTCCTTTCATCGAATTGTGGGAATTTATTTTTATTTTCATACCGTGGCCTATCAAACTGGTGCTTACATTTGTTTTGATCCCTAGGATCAAATTTATTAAAGTTCTGTGGTGCCCTAAAGTTATCCACTTGTTTCTTTTTATTACCTGTTACCTCTGCTTGAGCTGCTTGATACCTTTCAGCAACATTTAGCAACTCACCCAGCCTCTCTGCACCTTGTTCCATGAGAAACTTTCTCAGGTCTGGAGCCATGGACTCTCTTAATTGCTCTATAAGGACCATTTCCTTAAGATCTTGGGTTTTCCCCAGAGAAGTCCATTTCTCCAAGTATGTCTCTATTCGTGCAGAGAACTGGTGATAGGTTTCACCTGACAGTAGTTTAGCATTCCTAAATTTTTTCCTATAAAATTCTGCATTCTTTTCATATCTTAACAAAAGAGCCTGCTTTAGCATGTCATAATTTTCCTGATCACTTCTGCTCATTTTTGCAAAAACTTCATAAGCTGCCCCGCGAAGTCCTTGAGATAACTTTAAGCTCCACCTTTCTCTCTCTAACCCATACGTGGTAGCTAATAGTTCATACCTATTTAGATAACTCTCTATATCATCGTCTTTCTCAACAAAATGATCTAAATGAAAATTCATAGCTGAGGTTGAGGCTCCCTGGCTAGCAGTGGCATCAGAGGCAAAGGGACTGGCACCATTTTCAGGAGCATGGCCTTGAAACTCAAACTCCCTTAGTCGTAACTCATGTTCCCTTTGTAATCTCTTCTCCTCCTTTTCTGCTTCCCTCTCTGCAGCTAATTTCTTCTCTTCCCTTTCTGCAGCTAATTTCTTCTCTTCTCTTTCTGCAGCCTGTCTTCTTTCCTCGGCTTCCCTTTCTGCAGCTAATCTTTTGTCTTCTCTTTCTGCCTCCAATGCTTTAGCCTCTTTGTCAGCCTCAATCTGCAACCTCTTAGCCTCAGCCTCAATCTGCAACCTCTTAGCCTCAGCCTCAATCTGCAACCTCTTAGTCTCAGCCTCTAACTTTCTTTCGGCCTCTTTTTCTAATCTTCTTTCTTCCCGTTCAATATATTTGTCACATTCAGCCGTGACATAAGCAATCATAATTTGTCCGTCCATTCCTAACTCTTTCGCAGTCTGTACAGCAGCAGATCGAAATTTTGCCAAGTCGGCCATTGTCTAACAGATAAATGTCCAAAATATTTAACTAAACAATTTTATCTATGACTAATTAACTCAGGACAACACAGGCACTGTGAGCTCAACCTTATTTATTTTCACCCAAGGATACCTTTTAATTCTTATTATTCCCTGAAGTGAATTACCCCCAATATTTTTAATAGGGAAAGATTCAAAATCCCGAGAGCGAGACCCCAATATATGTGGTAAAGTGGGATGTTATAAATATTTATAGGGGACTTAGTGTACTGACTGAGATCAGCTGTGAAGGTATCTATATCTAATAAGAGTAGTGTATTATAGATAACCTTACTTGCTGCCACATATGTATACCTCAGTCAGAATTATTCTGGAATAGTGTGATGACTACGTTATATGTCTAGGGTATGTGTATGATGAAGTGTAAGTCATAACAACAACAGACAGATAAACAATTTAATTTATTCCACCACACTTGACAACACTGTGACACTCACATACATAAAACACTCTACGAGGATATCTTAAAGGAGTCACTGATAACTTTTCAAATAACAATATGTATTCAGTGCTGTCATGAATGTATATGTGTCCTGATTCAAATACAAAGGGAACCAGGAATCACAATCAATTTTAATTACAAGTTATATGTACAGAATTTATCAATATGAATCTTGTAGTGACATATATTATTAATAGTATCCTATGTGTGTCAGTTGTGTAGTAGTAATATGAGGTAATACTGGTTTTGTTTTGTTCAAGCTCTGTTGGTATTTGTCATCATGACTTCAATAGTTGTTTTCTATTGGAACTAGTATTGGAGATGTTCTCAGTTCCTGGTATTAAAACAATTAAATTCCCCTCTTAATTTTATTTTACAATGTCATTTTAAGATGGGGGTACATAATGTTGAGCTCCATGGCCACACTCTCTTATCTTTCGTGATGACTGCAGTAAAAGACTCCTCTGCTCGATTACTTTAATGAGTTCTGGAGCCACCCCACTGGTTGCTATATGGACCAAGGAGTATGCTGTCCGCCTCTGGCTTCAGCAAAGCTCTGACCAGGTACTGCTCAATAACTTTAAGACCACGTCCCTGAAACAAGAAGGTTGTACCTCCTACTTCAGAACTATTTATACTTTATTTCTACACTGAGCACAATACATCACAAACATTGAGTTCAGAGCGTTAGGCCAACTGTCAGCTTCATCTGAAATACTTTATACCAGTATTTCCCTCCCTAATGGTTACTACGCCTCTGCAATTCCAGCATTATTTCTTTCTAGTCAATAATCTAGGTGTCAGTGTACTGTTTGGCCATTCCATGCAGTTTTACTTTCCTCCGACACCTTCTGTTCAGGCTGGAGCACTATAGGCTTTACATCATGTTCGCTACTGAACTACACATATATACAGACATAAATTATCAATTTACATTCAATTTTCATTAAAAGATAGTGAATATTTCAAGCTTACCACAATTCATGGAAATAATAATAAACAGTTTCGTTGACTGGCAATGAATATAGCACAACTCCGATCTGCCGATGTCCCAGGCTTTATTTTATAAAAAATATACACTGGTGCTCAACGCACTGCTTCTTAGTAGGTTTATTACAAGATGTGGCAAGGAACAGACGCTCTGAATTGAGTATATTCGCAGCTCTACCCAATCAAACCATGTCTACACATCTTTTCAAAAAAGTACTCCTTTTTCACGTTTCCCCTGACAACACAAGATAGTATTTATAGCCCGACCAATCGTGTTTAGTCTTACATTTGTTGCGCTCCAATCAAATAGGAGTTAACATGGTAGGCTATTTCCGTAACGTAATGTTTTTTCAAACACGTTATAAAAAAATTTTATGAGCAGAAATGATTTCATGCTGTCAGGCACCCCCACTATTTTATTTTGGTTATAATTTATTAATTCCGGGACTATTTGCGTAACACTTAACATATTCTGTGTCAGCAAGCCCTAAGGAATCCAAATATCTCAATCTAAGGGAGCTAGGTGGCTGCGTTCAAAATGTGCATTTTCTACCACCTCCTGTTCACTTCCATCCCCATGTGGTGTCTGGGTACTGTCATGTTTTCAAACGTAAACCCATCTAATGTCATCTTTCCTAATAAGCGTTTTCCAGGTTTTTTAAAACCTAACTCTGGGAAGGTTAGTGTTTTTATCACTGTCCGTCTGAAAAAAAGTTAGTGCATGTGGCCTTACACGCGTGATGGCAGCAATTGTGTATCGCGCGATGCGTGTTTAGTATTGCATGCTTCCTGCCTTCATTCGCCCCTCTCTCTCTCCTGCTTTATCTGTCTTTTAGTTACGCCGTGTATGGAATGAATGAAATATTAAATCTAGGTCATTGATCAGCTTGCGTATCTCAAGGTTTTTCCAAGAAATACAGTACACGTTTCATTGAAGAAAGCGGGTAATAATACAGTAGGCTTTTACTATCAACGTGAAAGCGTTACAATTTGCAGACGAAGGAGAACACAAGGGGATTTTGCGTACAGGCATTGTGACAGCACTGTTTCTTTTACCATTTCTCTTTTCTTTTATTAAATTTATTTGTTAGGCTTTACATTTACCTTTTAATTTATATATGTGGATTAGAATATTCCACGACACAGCCCTCGACTCAGGGGTGGTCATAATTATAGGAATTTCCGCAGAGGAAGTCATTATAGGAACTATCCAAGTCATCCATCATGGAGACAACAAGACCATAGTTATAGAGATACTCATTATAATGAATATGATAATGGTAACCATGAGAACTATTACTCAAACCGAAATAGGGGTTACAATAGAGGAAACAATAATGATTATAGAGGCAATAATAATCGAGGTAGATCACAATACAAAAAACATAAATCACATTATCAGGCAAACTCTGCACAGCAAGAGTCACATGAAGCCTATAAACAGACTAAAGATAATAATGATGCTAATAATATGGCATGTTCCGCTTTTGATTTTGGAAGAGCATCTCAGTGCCCCCAATGCAAAACATTATTTGAACCAACTACGGTGTCCACTTTAAGTTGTGGCCATCCTCTTCCCGCTCTTCCTGCGTCAGTCGCGCATGATGGAAGAGGTTCTCTTGTCTTACATAAAGGTTTAGTAAATGACAATCCAGTCTCAGTTCTTTTTGATTCTGGATGCACCACAATTGGTGTTAGGCAGTCGCTTGTAGATCCTTCTCGTGCCACTGCAAAAGAAGTCAAATGTGTAACGTTTGGCGGCACCTTAGAGAAATACTCTACTGCTATCATTAGGATTGCTACTCCTTTCTTTACAGGAGATGTACACGCATGTCTTCTGCCGAATCCGATCGCTGATCTTATCATCGGTCGTATTCACGGAGTCAAAGAATGCACTCCACAACAAATTTCCGTTTGGGAAAAAAAAATGCAAACTGCTAATGCTGTAGTCACTAGAGCTCAAGCTCTTAATATGCCTCAAAATACATCTACTGAAGATAATGAAGTGCATAACCAAGATGATCCCTTGGTAATTTCTCGTGACTCGTTTATAAAACAGCAAGAAGATGATCCGACTCTAAAGAAATTCTTCACTCTTGCAACAAAAGGTGACCCGAATAAAGATACAAAGCGTAAATCGTGGATTACAAAGAAGAATGGCGTACTTGTACGTATGGTTCAAGACTCCATTACGTCAAGTCATTCTCAAATCCTGGTTCCCAAGAATTTGATAGTTAAAATTTTGCAGCACGCTCACGACTCTCAGTGTGCTGGACACATGGGTTTTTCCCGTACTAAGTCAAGAGTTCTTGCGGCTTTCTTTTGGCCTTTTGTGAACAAGGACATACGGATTTATTGTCGATCTTGTATAGTGTGTCAAGAAGTCAAATCCAAAGGTCCACGCCATGCTGCACCTATTCAGGCTGCAGACATTCCTATTCGACCATTTCAGAAAATGGCGATAGACATCATTGGTCCATTTAAGATCAAATCTGCTAGAGGACATCAGTTTATCTTAACGTGTGTGGACATGTGCACACGTTGGCCAGAGGCTATTCCTCTGAAGAGCATTACTACTGCTGACATTGCAGATGCTCTTTGGCTTATGTCTTCTCGTCTGGGATTCCCCGGAGAAATATTATCAGACCATGGCACCCAACTAATATCGGATACCATGTATCAAGTGATGTCGACTCTGCAGATAGAGAGATCTTTGAGTAGTATCTATCATCCTATGTCCAATGGGATGGTCGAACGGCTAAATAGAACACTCAAAAACTTACTAGGGAAGATAACTGAGGATCATCCTCAAGATTAGGACAGGGTTTTACCCGCGGCCCTCTTCGCTTACAGAGAGGTCCCCAATGAACATACAGGATTTTCTCCCTTTGAACTTGTCTTTGGCGCGCGACCGCGCGGCCCTATGTCTTTGCTTCATGATCTCATAACCGCTGATAATATTACCGATGGCACAAAATCTTCTTACGAATATGTCATCGCGCTGAGACAAAAGATTATCGAAGCATGCAAATCGGCAACTTCTTCAGAATTTGCTAAGCAGAAAGCAAGACAATTTGCCAATAAGAAAAGAACCTTACGACAACTTTGTCCTGGTGACAAAGCATTTGTTTTGCTACCTTGTAGGGAAAACAGACTTCTTATTTCTTGGAAAGGTCCATACGATATAATCTCGAAAATTTCCGATGTTGACTACATTGTCGATATTGATGGAAAGCATAAAACCTTCCACATCAATATGCTTACGGAATTCCATGAACGTCCTGATTATTTACAGCCTATTTTCCAGGCAACGGACGATTCACCAGTCCAACATGGTCATTACTCATCACTGTTCGTAATACAGGATGAGGAAACAAGTTTTTCGGATGTTAATCTTCCGCTTCCGATGATTCCACTTCATTCTAGTGAATCATTGAAAAACGTTACTGTTTCTCCGGATTTGTCTCTAGGAGAACAGCAACAAGTTTCAGCTATGTTACAAACATTTCAGGATGTCCTCACTGACATCCCTGGACAAACTCACGTCATTGAACATGACATTATTCTAACTGACCATAATCCTATTAGGGTCAGACCTTATCCTATCCCTATACATTTTCAAGCACAGGTTGAGAAGGAGTTGGATGAGATGATAGATTTAAAAATAATTGAACCATCCACTTCTGCATATTCTTCGCCGATGGTTATTGTTCGAAAAAAGACAATAACATACGTCTTTGCGTTGACTATCGCAAATTGAATCAAGTTACGAAGTTTGATGCTGAACCTATGCCTTTACTAGAAGAGCTACTTACTAGGCTTTCTAAATCTCATTTTTTCACTAAACTTGATTTGTCTAAAGGATATTGGCAAGTTCCTTTATCTGAACGCGCCAAACCAATTACGGCTTTTTCTACACCTAGAGGCCTTTTTCAATGGAATTTCATGCCTTTCGGCCTTATGAACGCACCAGCTACATTCGTACGCATGATGCGTCGAATCCTATCTTATCGGTCAGATGTCATCGCGTACCTAGACGACATCTGTCTTTTCAGCGATACTTGGAAAGATCACTATTCGGGGTTAGTTGAATTACTATCTACTCTACGCGAGTATAACCTGACAGCGAAACCCTCTAAAGCCTGCATTGGTTTTAGCGAAATTTCTTTCCTAGGCCATCGAGTTGGTCATGGTTTCCTAAAGACAGAGGACCATAATATCACTAAGATACTTAACATCTCTATTCCTAAGACTAAAAAGCAAGTGCGAAGTCTCTTAGGTCTTATTCAATTTTATGGAAGATTCATTCCGAATCTATCCTCTATCATGGCACCTCTTTCTACACTACTAAAGAAAGGGTCGCCTAATATGGTCCACTGGTCACAGGAATGCCAATCCTCTTTGGATAAGATTATAGCGTTGTTTATAACACCACCTATTTTAGTGTTACCTACTACAGATAAGACATTTGTTCTTCGTAGTGACGCTTCATCCACTGGGATTGGAGCGGCACTAATGCAAGAGTACTCTGGAACTCTGCATCCTGTAATGTATATCTCCAGAAAACTTAATGCTGCAGAAAGGAATTATTCGGTTTTAGACCGTGAACTATTGGCTATGGTTTGGTCAATACTCAAACTACAAAGATTCCTTCTAGGCGCACATTTCATAGTAGAAACCGATCAGAAGGCTCTTACGGCTATACAGAGTAAGAATTTGAAGACCTCGAGGTTTACTCGATATGCAATTGCTCTTCAACCTTTTCATTTTTCGGTACGAGCTATCCGTGGATCAGATAATGTGATGGCAGACATTTTGTCTAGATGCCCACATGATTCCACCTAACTGTTAGGTCTTGGACTTCTTAACACATCTAAGTCTACAACAGTTTTTTCTTTTCTATATCAGGATAAATACACATTGTAATTTGTAATATAGTGATTGTATCACTACTATCTGTGGCCTAATGGATATGAACGCAGTTTCATAATCCAGATATATTCAAACCTGCTACTCGGTTTGTAGCAAATTTTGTGTGGATTTTTTGGTATAATCGCCGTACCGTTATAAAGCTTGGCAAATACTGAAATTGTTATATTGCCTTGTGTCATTGCAAACAGCATTAAAAGTATACGTTGGTGGCACCTCCTGGAAACATTTATGCTTAAGAGAAACTTTCACTCTGAGAGTTGAGATATATTCTCACCGCTACTCTTTGATGATTTTTCTTCTTTGTCAATCATGTACTGAGAATGCTTAAATATGAAACTGTTATATGCATTGTGTTATTGCCAGCATTGTAGTATACGTTGGTGGGTTCTCCCTGGAAACATATATGCTTAAGAGAAATGCTTTCTCTGAGATGTTGAGATGTATTCTCACAAGTCGATCTATGCTTCGACTGTACCTTAATTTGAAATTATAAATTGCTCTTATTAGTCATCTGCGCATTATTCGTATGTTGCTCTCAGATGGAAAAAAAATTTCATTTTTTTCCCGGGGGTTGCGGTAGTCTGTTACCAACAGATTACTGGTGACAATGTATATATGTATTATAATATTTATTTTGTTTATCGAAATGTTTTCCTGGTCAAAGCGATATCACCCATGTTGAATTTATACTTTTATTATATGGGTTATCTTTCCTGAATATCGAACTCAGCGTAGGAATCTAGGTTTACAGCGATCTATTCTGTGTTTGGTTAGAAATAGATTGTTCTTGCTTCAGAATATCTATGGCCCGAATCTATGTGTATTTATTGTCTATGTAGGACGAGTCTGTCTTATATCTTAATATCTTTGTATGTCTAAGTCGAACTATATCTTCGGTGTCGAACTCGGGGTCAAAGGTTGTTCGGCGGATGTGTCGCTAAGTCGAGGTGAGAAGGTTCCGCCCTGATGGGTGCTGAGTTGTTGTAGCGGCCTGTCGCCGAAAAGTGATCTCTATATTAGTGGGGAAAGAGGTAGTCTCTTTAGACATATCATGTATTATTCACCCCAGTGTTTATTCTTACTGCCAAGGAATGGCAGAATCATATTCTAGTGTATTTCTGATACCAAGGTAAAGACGCATTTCTTATGAACTTTTCCTGAGGCATTGTATTCGATGGGCAGTCGTACGGTTGTACGTTTAGATGAATATTAACCAGATGAAGATGACATTCATACCTAGCAGCACCATATTATGTGATGAAGTCAATAGTATCAATGGTAGAATCTACAAAGCAATGAGGACATTTAATGAATGATCAGCTTTGATTACGCTTCATAGTTTGTATCCTGGGTGAGTGACAACTCACTGGGAGGAGAAGCCATTTTGAATCCTATATTTTTTCAATCATCGAGGAGAGAACAGGGATGCCCCTTACTATCACCTGATGAGTCCAGAGATCACTGCTACAGAAGAGAACCCACTACAAGTGGTTCAATATTGTTATCAAAAAAATATGTGCTGAACTTTACCGAAAGGAATCTTCGCTAGACGAGGTTAGGTCTAGGAACCATCTTGAACCTTGTTTATGAACTGACGTGCTCTGTCAGTAAAGTCAGACGATATATATTGGAATTACTGAGTGCTTGTCTACTGACATTCCATGGTACTGTTATGCAACATGAATGCCGATGTGATAGTGTATTTCATTGATCAACATTATTATGATTTATGCCAAACTGTCTACTGTCACTGTACCCGTGCTGTCAAGTGTGATCGTTCCAATTAAACTGTATGAAACGTACACAGTAGTTGGCGTAAATGACTTCCAGCCATAAGTGAGTGAGATTGGTCTCTTTGTCAACTCTAACGAACGTTTGCCATCATTCGCATGTACTGTATCCTCACTCCATGTCTACACACCACTGCGTAGGTCGAGTTGACCTTTTGTTTGTCTTCATTTTGACAACACCTATCAACACCCTCCGAACACGATTGCAACCATGCAAGCAACAGTGATGAAAAGTTAGCTTGGAATGCTTTCCAGCAAGTGGCCACAAACTTTCTAGGAAACAATAAGCCTGGCAATTACCAGAAGCTTGTAGAAACCCTCTTGCAGCGCTACGAGAGACTAGGGTGCAACATGTATTTGAAATTACACTTTTTACACTCTCATCTGGATTTCTTCCCTGCTAACTGTGGTGCTGTCAGTGACAAGCATGGGGAACGATTTCATCAGGACATTACTACCCTCGAAAAAAGGTACCAAGGGAAATGGAATGCAGCAATACTAGCAGACTATTGTTGCACCCTTGTGAGAGATGCTCCAGAAACTCATTACAAGCGACAGGCAAAAATGCGTCGCTGTGAATCATTTCCGCTATGAGCATGTGGTATGTATATGCAAATGTGTAAAACTTGTTTTATGGACATTTAAAAAAACTAGAGCTAATCTGGTGTTTTGACGGCAATTTTCATATTTAGCAGCCCAAACAACAAAACGGTAACTTGGTTTAATCTCAGATACAAACAATAAGTCAAAATTAGTTGTCCAGTGTAATTATTAAACGCGAAAATCGTGCAGTACGATCGCAGATAGAATATGTAAGGCTGATAGAGCCTGGCTATGAATGCCAAAAATGAATTAATATAATAGACACAGTTGTTGGATGTGTGAATCACTCCTTTGTATCATTATTAATCAGAAGTATAATAAATATACCAAATGCTTAATAAAATAGATTTGGTCAAAGACATGAACTATATAAAAACGGTTACACGATAGACGTACAATGTCTGGCAAGAAAATGAACTCTAGAACTGTGATAGCAAGTGTCTTTAATGTGTAATATCTTGTTAAGTATTCATTATGAAATTATGAACGTTATTAAATATGTTTAGTCGTCTGAACGAGACTTGTTCTCTGAAGTGTTCTACAAGTTTCACTTAAGTTCCATGACTGTTGACCGTTAACCTTCAAGGTTGGTTCAAGTATATAACATTTCAATGCAAGCTGCTAATAATAGCAAGAATCAAACACTGTCAGTTAATATGAAAAACAAGTTTAATAAAAGAAACGCTGATGCGAAAATTATAAAAATAACGTAGATGAAACCCAAAGTTGCAGCAGAAAGATACTCCGTGATGGCAGAACAGACGGATTTAGAATACATGAAATGAAACATAATATCAGCCCCATTATCAAAGTCTGAAAGTCTGCAACACCCATGATACTACTTGGTACATGTTACCACAACCAGACTTGACCAGTTATGAGATGAATCAGTCTACAATATACAATGAACCAACATTGGCTGGAGCAGAAGCCAACTAACACCTTACTGGCAGCTAAGTACAAAATCGAAGCTGCCAAGTGAACTCTTTAAGAAAACTTTCAAAACCATTACTAGATCATCATCTGTGATGAATACTTAAAGGCTAAAACATTTTCCATCGACACCTTTATTCATTTTAATCCTGTTAAATATAATTGATTATCAAATTTGTTATTTATATTTATAAATTTATAGTTGATTTAATCATTTTGAGTGAACTGTACCCGTATGTCTCAGTCATTTTAAATACTCATAAACAGAGCTATTGAAGTAATATTTTACTCAATTAAATCAGTTGAAGCTGTTGTGAAACCCTGAAAGTTGATATTTGACACTTCTCACAGGATAGACTGAGGTACAGATTTATACAACATGGATTCAATAAACAAGCCCGGCCAGGATGATCCAAAGGTTTATTCAACACAATAATTTATAACAGGGCGAACTGTAAACATATCAAGTCAAGCTTCACTCTCTCACCTTACACGGTCCAGCATCTTCAGTCAGTGCCCATGTCATTCATACTACCCATAGTTCCGTTGTCGGCCTTTCCTAATATAAACTGCAGACAAACTGCGTGTGCTTTACTTTATCCCCACGGATACCTGAGAGGCTAACCTGCCTCGGAAATACACAATTCCTGAATACTGTGAAATTCGCACACAATTAAAACGGTCACCATGTCCTTCTACCGTGCATACTCCAACTGACGTCACACTTTCACTCTGACGTTATTCCTAACATCGCACTTCTTTCATAAAGACTGCGCAACGATAATTGAAGGAACTATCTATCGGGGAAACCCGAAGTCTTCAATGATCGTGCACAGCTCTTCAACAGGGGCCCATTAAACGAGTAAAAATCTCGTTTTCTCATAGAAGGTCTGGGATACTTAAGTTCACTGCGGACTTGATAATATCAGCTGTGGTACTTGATTTCTTAAATTCCTATGACGCTACCTAGAACTGAATCATTATTCTTCACTTCAAATCTCTGTTAAGAGTAATCTTGATCAAAAGGTAGATACCTTTGAAAATCCTCAGTTGATACTCTAAATTTTGGCCACTGTTAGGCCATCACTGCAGAGCAATGGGAGAGATCCCGTGACACATTTACTACATTCGGAACATTTCAGAGTAGCTCAAATAAAAAGGATGGCATGAAGCCACTGCTGATGACCGAGTATCATTGCGAACATTATCAAAACAGCAAAGACATGTGCCTCATGCCAAGCCAGTCAAGGCCGTCCTTGTGACAAATATCATTCCTGATTTGACCCTGAGCAGCCTTAGGGGAGAATTCATAAGGAGTATGCTGGACCTTTTATGAACCAATGTTGGCTCAGTGCAGCTGACATATATTCCAAGTATCCTTACATATGTGGCATGCATATGATCATCAGAGAAGCAACAATACATGCACTGAGTAAGAATTTTGTACAAGAAGTGTTGTCAAACAAAATAATCTTAGACAACAGTACCTAATTCACTTTGTTTAAATTTAAGCAATTATGTATGCCGATTCTGTATGCGAAACTGAACATTCAAGAACAGTTCCCTTCCATTCCCACATCAAAAGAAGAAGCTGAATGCTTTATCACAACTATAACTTTGGCAAGAAAATAGTCTGCTCAAAATGGAACACACACAAATCATACACTGGACAAATTGTCTTTCACAAACAGAGCAGCCCCTAATGCTATTTCGGGTAAATCACTTGCTAAATTCTGCCATCACCGGTGTCAATACCTTGTTGAGGTAGGGCGGCTTGCGCACCCTGATTACCCCCAGAGCTATGCCAGCGAGAGCTTTACTCATGGAAGGTTCTACCAAGCTGGACAGGTTGGCGCGGGTATGAGTCAGACCCAAGCATGACACCCCGGTCCTCCAGGTTGGGGGTTTTAGCATAGGGCCGACACCCCTGTCTATGTAAAAAGAAACGACGGAAGGACATCCGGAGTTTGAAGCTCGTATGAATGTCAGTGGTGATAGCCGAAAGGAAGCCACTGACACGAAAATGGACGTCCTGACCGCAAAACGTGAAACTAGAATAAGATTTTGGAATGTCAAGACAATGACCGAGACGGGAAAACTAAAACAGATCACAGCGGAAATGAGAAACTACAGATTACACATTCTAGGGATAAGCGAAAGCAGATGGGCAGGGACAGGAAAAGTTAAAACAGCAACAGGAGAAACAGTACTTTACTCAGGAAGAGAGGATGGACAGCACAATAAAGGTGTAGCCATTATTCTACAGAAAGGAACAGAGAGGTCATTACTGGAATGGAAACCCATCAACAATAGGCTGATAAGAATAAGACTGAGAGGGAGATTCACCAACACTACAATAATACAATGCTATGCACCAACAAATGAAACGACGAAGAGGTCAAGGACGAATTATATCAACAGCTGCAAAAAGAAATGGAAACAACATCTAGATACGATCTAATCGTAGTAATGGGAGACCTAAATGCCAAAGTTGGAACACACAATACATATAATGAAAGAGTAATGGGGAAATGCGGCAGCGGAACAGTAAACGAGAATGGGAATAAAATAATAAGTTTCTGTAGCATTAACAACCTGGTCATTGGAGGAACACTTTTCACACTCAAAGAAATTCACAAATTAACATAGGAATCACCAAATGGGCGGGACAAAAACTAGATAGACCACTTTATGATTAATGGAGACATTCATTACAAGATGTGAAAGAAGAAGTGCAGATATGGGAAGAGATCACCACTTAGTAGTAGCAAAATTGAAGGTGAAACATAGAAATGCTGGATTAATTGTAACTACACAGAAAAGGTATGACATCAGAAATTGAAGGACCCTCTTACCAGAAAAGCTTTTGTAGCTGATATAAAGAAACGATATCAAATTGCCAAAAGACATCGACTGATGATATTGACCAGAAACTCAACACCATTTCAACAATATATAAGGAAAATAGTAAATCATGCTTGGGATTCCAGGAAAGGAAGAAGCAAGATTGGATAACACCAGAAACATTAAACACTAAATCAATGAGAAAGGAAATGAAAAGAAAGAGAACAGAAGCAAAGTTCCCCAAGGTGCTTCTGATGATCAGATTGCCTCCTGTTGTATCGCTCTGTATAGAGTTTCCTATCATCAATTACATGGCGAACAGTACAATCAGCTGGACAAGGAAGTTAAAAGCCAAACCTGATCCAACAAAAATAAATTGCAAGGCGATCTTGCAAGACAGGCAGAAGATGCAGCACTGTGTGTTACCGGGGCCCGAAAAGGGAGCAAAGAATAGTAACACTGTACCCTTCCATGCATGTCGTAAAAATAGACTAAGTAGGGCTGGGCATGGGGCTGGTTACCCCATCCCGTAAAAAAAATTTTTACCACAGAAACTTCAAAAAACATAGAGAAGTCAAATACAGAATATAAATCAACGCAGTCGCCCAAGACAGAAGAAGGTCCTCTGGAAAGGAGGCGCATGAAGCAACCCACAGAAAGCCGAAAGGAGTCTAGGAAAATCTCCAAGATTGGCACCTTGAATGTTCGCACTCTATGTGAAAGAAGGAAAACTGCACAGGTAGCAGCAGAAATGTAAAATTACAGGATTGATATCCTGGGTCTCGACGAGACACGGTGGAAGGGCATACAGAGGAGGAGATTGATCACAGAAGACATGGTGTTGTCCTCAGGACTTGAGGAGATAAGAGCCCACCACAGTGCAGGGGTGGTTCTAATGCTGTCTAGGGAAGCACAGAAGGCACTTATAGAATGGGAAGCAATGGGACCCCGAATTATAACAGCAAGGTTTAAATCAGCCAAAAAAATAGTAAATATAAACATCGTCCAATGTTATGCACCAACAAATGATACAGAAGAATCTGAGAAAGAAGACTTTTACACTAGATTTTAGGTCATCATTGCATGATGTAAAAGTATGTAGAGGAGCAAATGTGGTATCAGACCACCATCTTCTGTTGGCTAAAACAAAATTAAAACTCAAGAAATTTACAACAGTATATTGCTATAAACAACAGTACAATGTGGGATATCTAAGAAATCAGGAAATAAGAGAAAAGTTTTCTATCACAGTATCCAACAAATACCAAGCACTCCAACAGCTGGAAGATGAAGCAGATACGGAAGACCACTGGCAACAAGTAAAAAATATATGGAACGAGACATGTGAAGAAATACTGAGAAAAAGAGAACATCAGCACAAAGCATGGATAACAACAGAAACCATTAGCAAGATAGAAGACAGGAAAAAACAAGAAAGCAGATTTAAACAGAAGCAAAACCAGAAGCTCCAAAGCCAACGCTCATGAAGTGCACATAAAAGCAAACAAAGAAGTAAGAAGAAACATCAAAAGAGACAAGAGGAAGTATATTGAAGAGTTGGCAAGGGAAGCAGAGGAAGACCTGTACAACAACATAAAGAAGCTAACATGGAGATAAAAGCAAGCAAATGGCCTCCTAAAAGATAAGAATGGACTATTGCTTAGTAATATACAAGAACAAATGAAGAGATGGACAAAACATTTTGAGGAACTTCTCAATAGACCAGCTCCAACTAATCCCCCAGACATCCAGCAAGCAGAAGAGGAGCTACAAATCAGCTGTGAACGACCAAGAAGAAAAGAAATAAAGAAAGCCATAAAGCTTCTGAAAGATGTAAAAGCAACTGGTCAAGATGGCATTCCAGCAGAGGCCATCAAAACAGAATTGATACCTTTACAGAGATATTAATCAAACTACTTGGCAAAGTCTGGGAGAGAGAGGAAATACCAGCAGAATGGAAGGAAGGTTATCTGGTCAAGTTGCCTAAGAAGGTAAATTTACATCATCATCATCAGTTGCCATCTCCACAACGAAGGTTGGCTGTAATGGATCTCCAACGTCTTCTGTCTCTTGTCTTGGTGGTACACTCTGATAGACTCTTTCCCGTCCATCTCTTGATGTTATCTTCCCACTTATAGCGCTGTCTTCCCCTTGCACGTTTACCTTCAACTCTCCCTTCTGTTATGGTCTTCTGCAAGGTGTTATGCCTTTTTATGTGGCCAAAGTATTTTAGCTGCCGAACTTTGACCTCTCTTATTAGATCTCTTTTCATACCTAGATTTTCTAGGACCTCCTTATTTGTTTTCATCTCTTTCCATGAGATACGCCCCATTCTTCTATATATCCACATTTCAAGAGCCTCAATTCTTTCTTCCAAATGCTTATTCATCGTCCATGTTCCTGCACCATACAGAAATGCAGAATATATATAACACTTTATGATTCTCAGTTTTAATTTGTGAGATAACTGTTTGGATGTCAGTATATGTTTCATGTTGTTGAATGTAGCTTTGGCCATTCCTATTCTCTTCTTGATTTGTGTTTCACATCTGCCATCTTCTGTTATTATATGACCAAGATATACGTAGCTCTTGACTTGTTCCAGGATTTTCCCATTTACGCTTATCTTTAATGTGGGTTTATCGTCTGTTTTACTAATTATCATAGTTTTTGTTTTCTCAATATTAATGTCGAGTCCATATTCAACACGGTATCATCTGCATATCTAAGGTTGTTTATTGACCTTCCACTGATGTTCAGTCCTGGTATTTCCTGTAAATTTACAAGAGTGCACAAATTATAGAGGAATAATGTTACTACCAGTGCCAGGAAAAGTATTAAACAAAATCATCCTTGAGAGATTAAAAGAGTCCATAGACAAGCAACTGAGAGATGAACAAGTAGGTTTTCGACAAAACTGATCCTGTACAGACCAGATAGCCACATTGAGAATAATAGTTGAACAAAGTTTGGAATGGAATTCACCGCTGTACTATGAAAAGGCATTTGACAGTGTAAGAGAATCACTTTGGATTCTGATGAGGCATTATGGAGTTCCCATGAAGATCATTAACTAAAAAAGGAAGACCTATGAAGACATGACATGCAGTTCTTCTTGGAGGACAACTTTTAGAACCGTTTAGGATTAGAACGGGAGTGAGACAGGGATGCCTCTTGTCTCCATTTCTTTTCTTACTAGCAATAGATTGGGTTATGAAAACATCGACATCACACAATAGAAATGGAATCCAGTGGAATCTGACTAAACAGCTTGATGATCTGGATTTAGCAGATGACTTGGCTTTTCTGTCCCATAACCATAATCAAGTGCAAGGGAAAATGAAAACTCACAATGAGAGGTCACAACAAGTGGGCCTGAAAATACACAGGGAAAATGACAAAGATTATGAGAATAAATGCAAGAAATGATAACAAGATTGAACTTGAAGAAACACCACTAGAGGACGTAGAATCGTACACATATCTTGATAGTAATATAGACAAAGTTGGAGGGACAGACAATGATACCAAAATAAGAATACAAAAATCATGAGGCGCTTTCATTGCATTGGGAAACATATGAGGTCAAGAGAAATCAAGTCCAACACGAAAATAAGAATCTTCAACTGAAATGTCAAGTCAGTCCTATTGTATGGCTCTGAGACATGGAGAGCAACAAAAACAACAACTAAAATGCTACAAACTTTTATAAACTGGTCCTTGCGTAGAATAGAAGGACTGAAATGGTATGACAAAGTCACAAATGTGGAATTGATGACAAGAACCAGACACGTGCCGGTGGAACAAGAGCTAAAAAGAAGACACTGGTGGTGGATAAGACACACATTGAGGACACCTGTTGATAGCATTACAAGGCAGTCCTTGTTCTGGAATCCACAGGGAAAGAGAGGCAGAGGTAGACCAAAAACACATGGAGAAGAGAGCTGGATACAGAAGTGAAAATGATGAGAAAAACATGGAAAGAACTTGAGCGGATGGCACGGGACAGGAAGACTTGGCATGTGTTTGTTGAAGGCCTATGTTCCTCGGGGAGCTAAAGGGTATTGATTGATACTGATATAAAATAACTAAAACCATAAGCGGAAAACGAGGTGCAAACAATATTACATTAGTAAGAGATAAGCAGGAAATCTCATCACCACAGCAAAGGGACAGGAAACAAGATGGGCGGAGCAATTCAGAGAAACTCTGAACAAGGAACCATCAGAGACACAGTTGAATGTTCCTGGGGCTGAAAATGATCTAGATGTTAATACAGTCATTCCACGAAAGGAAGAAATCATCACGGCAATCAAAGGTTTACAGAATGGAAAAGCTCCTGGCCACGATAACTTAAATGCAGAGCTATTTAAGACAGACCCTGAGCTAGCAGCAGAACTATTGGAACCAGTATTTGCACAAGTATGGAAAACAAGGACAACACCAGCGGAGTGGAACAAAGGAATAATTGTCAAATTGCCCAAGAAGGGCGACCTTGCAGACTGCAACAATTGGAGAGGAATCACTCTTCTCTCAGTTCCCAGCAAAATACTAGGTAGGATAATTATACACAGAATTTCAAAAGCAGTAGACCACAAACTGAGGAAAGAACGAGCAGGATTTAGAAAGAACAGAAGATGTGCAGATCATATATTTACCCTCAGGAACATTAGATAGCAGGGTTTAGGATGGCAGAGATAGCTGTACATCAATTTCGTTGATTTTGAAAAGGCTTTTCATAGTATACATAAGGACATTCTATGGAGAATACTGAGGGCTTATGGAATTCCAAACTGCAAAAAGCCTCTTTGCCAACTTTACATGTAGCGTTGGGCAGAGCAACCTAACTTTTGAGGTGAAGACATGCGTACGACAGGGATGCCCCTTATCAACCACTTTATTTTTAACAGTCATAGACTTGGTGATGCGTCAGACAACAGAAGGCAGTCGAAGAGGAATAAGATGGACTACGTTTTCTACATTGGAAGATCTGGAATATGCAAATGACATTGCACTACTCGCACATTTTCAGCAACACATCCAGGAAAAAACGGAAAGACTTAATAAGTATAGCCAGCAGGTAGGGTGTGAACATCAATCTAAAGAAGACAGAGGTCATGACACTCAATGTGGGCAACCTTGAGTCCGTAACAATAAGGAATCAGAAACTGGAACAGACAGACACCTTCACGTACCTAGGATGCATAGTAACACCAGATGGCGGAGCAAGCAAAGACATCGATAACAGAATGAACAAAGCAAGAACAGTCTTTGTTAGTCTAAACAACATCTGACAGTCCTCTCAGTATAGCACAAGCACAAAATTAAGATTATATGAGAGCTGTGTACTTTCTGTGCTTCTCTATGATGCAGAATGCTGGAGAGTAACAGAGAAGGAAATTTTGAAATTGTCCTCTTTCCACACACTCTGCCTAAGAAAATGTCTCTGAATCTTTTGGACGAATACCATCACCAACCAAGATCTGCTTACTCGGAGCAACCAAGAGGACATGCACAACATCATAACTGGCAGACGCTAAAGTTGGGTTGGCCATGTCCTCAGAAGAGACCCTGATGCCATCATAAGAACAGCTATGCTATGGACCCCGGAAGGAAAACAAAAGAGAGGCCAACCAAAAATAACTTGGCGGAGAACTGTGGAGGCTGAGATGCAAAGAGTGAATCAGTGCTGGAACACTACATGAAGGATGGCTGCCGACCGAGCAAGGTGGAAGCAGTTTGTTGCCCCCTACAAGACGCCACCAGGCGTGATGGCCACTGACTGCTTTGACGGTCGGCGGCTAAAGATCAAGGAGAGAAGAAGACTTGCTAAATTACTGCACGGGTGACAATCTAGAACAGAGATGTCACTCATGGTACGCAAGGCAGAAAAGAACATTTAATAAGTGCCCAAACCTTTAGATTCAAGGTTGAACAAATCTTCATCAAGAATTTCACCACCAGAAGAGATCTTGCATTCCAAGATTGCATTACATGTATGCTAGGATGAATGATGTACTCATCTGACTTGACAGTGATCAGGTTGTCCAAAAACATCAGAACAATGTATCCTGGAAACATTTGAAACCACTTGTCTCCAAATCCAGAAACATGTGACTATTCCCCAATTGAATAAAGAAACGTTGGAGTAATTCAACTGAATGACACTTCTTGTGAACATTGCGATGTCTCTGGAAGTTTCAGATGACCAACTGCCTGCTCATAAACCACTTCAGTAGGAATCAGCACTTATCAACACAACTCTGGCAGATGTGCAAGTTTCCATGCAATAGTCTGAGCACACCTCATTGACCACCAAAGAAATACAACCCACGTTCAGATCGAACTACTGATTTTTAAGAGTTATAATTCTTGGTCGAAACTCTAAAATCACCTTACGTGCATGGTAATTTCCTAAAAAAGGAGTATGTATCATGACCTTATCAATAAAAATATTATTCTATCAAGTGCCACATACAGTTGTCCTCCAAAACAGCAACAAAAAGGTAATTTTGCAGTGCTAAGAAACATTAAAAGGTTGGCGGCATGCGTGTTAGGACTTAGCTGCTTTTAGGGAAGTACCCAGGGTTTATTTTTATATTTATTTAGATTCTTATGTGTCCTATCTAGCTTTCACTTTCTTTCCTTTCCCCGACGAAGGCCTTGTGGCCGCAACATTGGCTGCTATTTTCTTTGTCTTTTTTCCTCGTATGACGAATCACATTTTTCCGATTTTTTTTCATATCCACCCCTTAAGAAACATTAGCAGCACTGACTTCTGAAGTTATTAAAGTTGCCTGTTTTCTGTATTATTTTAAATGTTAGTGAGTAGCTTTCTATGTAGAAATGGAAGATATAAAAGTTAGTAAGATAGAAAATGAAAATATAAATGAATTGGCAGATACTCTCACAAGAGAAATATTACTAATAACTGTTAAACCAAATGCATATGTTCCAGAACACATAATTCCACACCACATTACGAAACAAAAAGAATGAACATTGGAACAAAAACCCAGTACCATGGTGTACTGTTAAATGTACAGAAATTAAAAAAACAAAGAAATAAGTTTTACAGGAATATAGAAAGCACAGATCTGAAGATTATTGAGATATTTATAAGAAAATAAGAAATGAATCAAACAGAATAATACTTAATGGCAAAAGAAAATCATTGGAGAAATTTCAGCCAAACACTGAACCCTGCAACTATATCTATAACAGATGTGTTGAATACGTTAATAGCCATTAAAAGCAGAACTAAACATTTGATAATACCTAATATAAAAAGACCTGAAAGCGCAGAGACAGACTGACAGAAAGCAGAGGTGCTGTTCAGATACTATCATGGAGTTAGTTCTATGGAAAAACTAGGACAGGCTGAAATAAAGAGAAGAGCAACGCTTCTTAAAAAACTCGGTAAAGAAGTATCTAATAATACTGGAAATTTACCATATTTAAATGCAGATATTACAATGGAAGAAGTTGAAAATACAATAAAGCACAAAACATCTTAAGCTACGAAATCTTGAAACACATACCAAAATGTACCATAGAAATTATAACATCCCCGTTTAAGAAAATTTGGAAGACGTGAAAAGTTCCCAAAACATGGAAAACAGCAGTAATTATTCCAATATTAAAACAAGAAAAAGATGCCCATGATGGCAGTTTATACAGACCAATTTCTTTAACTTCTCATCTAAGTAAAATATTAGAAAACATAGTAAATAAAAGATTAAAGTTTTATTTGGAATAGAATAATTTATATAGTCAAACTCAAGTCAGGATTTAGGAAGAACAGATACTTTGGATCAGGTAATTAAATTGGAATATGAAGTAAAATCAGGATTTCAGAAGAAAGAACCATATGTGGTAGTATGTTTAGAAATAGCTAGGCTGATGAATGCTGGAGAGAGGGTGCTCTCTTTAAAATGAAGAAGATAGGAGTAACCGGTAAAATATATATTTATTTAGATAATTTCCTGCAAGATAGATATTTAACTGTTCAAGTAAACAATGATAGATGTAACAAAATCTGTTGTGCATTTTTCATACTTTCGTTCTTTCCGGCAGTATCAATTCATTTCTTCATTTTCCTCACCGATCGTCCTATTATTTGGCATATTTTATGCAACTACATGTTTTTCCCTAGCCGCTCCCAGACAGTTAAGTTTCACCATGTGAATCATACATGACAAAGCTAACTGAACATGTCAGCTGTTAATACTTTTATCACTTAAGTTGTCTAGCCACCTTTGATAGAGACGGTCGCTGTTGATCCAAAATGGTCCCGACTACTAACAATACCACCCGGCAGAGTACGGAAAGAAAGCCATATTATTTGTCTAAGCTGCCGGGGATCCGTATTTGTCCGTCTGGTGGATGCACGAAAACACAGGTGATAATTAGATAATCGCTTCCGCTGAACCATTTTTGTAGCAATAATACAGATAACCCTTCTGGGGAGATTATGGTGGGACAGGCATTTAGGAAATGAGTTCACAGATGTGTTTGTGAGTTTGCACAAGGGCGAACATATTTGGAAGAGGACGTGTGTTTAAATTTTAAAATATTTTAAAATACGCGGGGGATAGTAAAGATTTAACACCCCGACCCACGTAGTTCTAAAGAGATTGGATTGGTTTAATTTGAGAGACGGAATAGACAATGAATTTCATTTGCAAATTCGTCGGAATTACCATATGGGACTTGGAGCGGAAATTGAGATTTATAATCTAACAATTTGAGACGTACTGCCCTGCTAAACGTCAAAGTAGCAACTCCTGAGAGAGAGCCAGAAGAGAATAGGAATTAGATTCCATAAGAAAGGACCAGGACAGAGTATTTGGGCAACTTTGAAACTTAAAAATAAACTCGAATTTTTAAATAGAAAGAGTGGAGACTTAAGCAATCAGAATTAAGTCATAAGAGGGATTCTAAAATAACCCCAGACCCAGTATTTGAAGCATTTAACTTAAGTTGCTGTGTCCATTCTAACTGTGTCAGGAGATTGTAGATCCCATTTGAGGTAAGTTGTGAACCTATATTATACAAATGTGAATTTGACATTTGTTTCTTGTTAAGTGGTTATGTATTAGGCTGGCAACCTCAACATATGAAAATAGTTTATTCATAAACCACTACAGCAAGCGCTGGCGATTGCTTCCTGCTAGTCGTACAGAAAACAGACAGCAGAGGTTACCGCAGACTCTGAATGGAACAGTGAGAAGCGATGATTACATCACATGTGCCTAAAGTGTATAGTTTCATTTTGTGAGATATATGTACCTTGTTAAGTGTAATTCAGGCAAGCCATTGCCCTTGCGCTGTCCAGACACATTTTCCCTATTTAAAGTAACCAGAAGAATAACGGTGATTTATAATCATATTCCTTGAGTTATACTGGTATACTCGGGGAGAATAATTATTCAGAGAGGCTAACATTGGTGGGTGCATAACGAGACAATCCGCTTGTTAATCTTCCAACCCAGTGTACTTAGCAGAGGCATTTTTTTATTTTGTCTAAAGTTCGTGGTACGAAGCTGCAAAACTACAGTTTCGACGCCACTAGTTGTGAGTCAAGAGCAGGGATTCAACCCTAACCGCATACACTGGACGAGTTGTGTAGAGAAGTTCCCTCGTCACAAAAGAATTGACGAAACCACGGCTGCAGGGCTCACTTATATCAGCTAAGTTCTTATTAAAGGAAACAGCAAAAGGGCAAATTTTTTATAAATCCTCACCAAAGTCTCTAAAATTCACCATCATTCCATCGTTATTTTAACCTGTTAAAAACGAATTGATTAAATTTGTTACTTGGTATGTTAAAACAAAACAAGCAAAGTTGATTCAGTTATTATAGATATGAAAGCAAGCGTATGAGCAATACTTTTAATATATATATATATATATATATATATATATATATATATATATATATATATATATATATATATATATATATATATATATATATATATATATATAGACATACAGCAACTATCTATAAAATAATTTCGCTGGATTACACCAGCTGATGGCTTGAACGGGCTAAAACAATTGCTTAATTCTTCACAAAAGGCGGCGGATCAGATATAAGTTAATAGTGCTCGGCCCTATGCAGCATAGTTCTTGACTTCTGAACATTTCTTGTAAACACACCATTGAGATAGAAGCATCATTATCCTTGATCTACAACTCTGCCAAGAGTAATCTTGTGCGAAGGTAGACACCTTCGAAGCCCATATTAGATGCTCTTGAGTGTTGGCCACTGGTGCACAACTACTGCAGAGTTAAGGAGAGGCAATCTGTGACAATAGATCAGAGCTGTATGAACAACAAAATGAAATACCCCAAGGATCAGTAATATCTCTTCAATTTTTACAATAATGGTAAATGAGGTAGGTGAAGAATTTAATGAGATGAAAAATAAATTGTCACAGTTACAGATGGTGTTGCTATATGTAGAACTGGGAAACATCTGCCAAAATTATATAGGGATCTACAAAAGCAAATAAACAAAGTTAGGATTTCAGCTGAATACAAATAAAACAATGGGGATGATCTCCAATCAAGGTAGCGTTGTTAAGAATAAAATTATAGACATAAATATCCAAGGGCAAAACATTAATACAGTGCAAACCCCTCGTTATCTAGGAATGACTTTGGATCAACAGCTAAACTGGAATAAACACATAGATAAACTAGTGGAGTCTTGCAGAGGAATGACTAACTTGTTAAGATATTTGAAAGGAAATGCTCACTTTTTAAAAATCTTTTATTAGGGGACAAATAGATTATGACTCTGTTGCAAACAGTAACAAGATTAAATTAGACAGAATTCAGCATCAAGCTTTATGTACAATAGCAGGTGCAATCAGATCAACATCAATGGAGCTCTAGAGGTGGCATTAGAAATTGTACCACTGGAATTACGGAGAAAGGAGTTAAGGCTAAGTTACATGAACAAAGTTATGTTAGAAAAGTCTCACCCAGCATATGCAGCTTTTACCAGATGTTAACTAACAACTCAGGCCAATCCAATGAATACCAATAGATACCCTACAGGATGGAAGTGTATGGATGAAATTGTCCATCTGGGTACTTTAATTACATCAATTAATAACAGTTGTGAATATATGAAAGTGATTCCACCCTGGGAGATCAAGAATTCAGATCAGGACTACCACCTAGTAGAAATACTTTTAAAAAACCACATAATATAGAAAATATTTAAAACTCAGCCAATAAACATATACAACATCTATCAAATGACAGCATTACTGCACACACAGATGGATCCAATGGAGAAGATGGCAAATTGAGGATAGGAATATATATTCCAATATGAAAAATGGCAAAAGTGTGTAGTATCATGGAAAATACATCCATTTTCACTGCAGAGATGGTGGCATCTTAAAGCACTAGATATATTCTCTAATAACCCTCCCAAGAAACTAACAGTTTTAACAGACTCTCTTTCAACAATTCAAGCACTTAGAAACATACGAGAATGCAGTAGACCTGATATGATTATCTGGCTACTAATATTCAGGAGGATATTCAGTCTTAATCGCTTGAATACCTTCACATGTTGGCATAGAGGGAAATGAAAAGGCAGGTAAAGAAGCCAAGAAAGGTAGATCTGAAAAAATCTAATAAATGTAGGGATGAGTAAATCAGAGATTAAGAACTTAATTAAAGATTTAATACATGTTTAATTTTTAATAACAAATGAAAGGAAAGCAGAGTTGTTACGGTAGTTTTATTGATATCGTCTGCTAGAATTGGCAGTGCGCATTTTTGGGGTCAATAGAATTAATATAAATTGATTTTTATACTTCACGGATTGATGAACGCGAAATACACGATCAAATTATGACGTGTTAGCGTCGATAAGGTCACGCTTTGTGACTTAGTTACTGGACCCTTGTTACGTTATCCGTCAAGCCGTGAAGTCATGTTTTTACCTCCTTCCAATATTGATAGGCTTTGTTAATAGCCGTATTATGTAAAGTGATGTTAGGACTCAGGGTCAGTCCAGCTAATAGTATATACGAGTAAATTCAGAAGGTTAGTGATTAACCTGCGTGACGGAAGGATGTTTTATAAGTAAATTGATTATTTTTGTCAAGACATCATGTGCTCACTTCTGGCTGTCTGAATCCCAGCAGCACATGTATATAGCTATGATGTTCTGTCGACATGAATTCATTATGACACGGACGGATAAGAATCTATATGCAAGTAATTTTTAATGAACTGTATGTGAATGTCATACCTATGTGAAATGTCTTCGTGTGTGAACTGTTTAATAAATCATGGACTCCAAGTTGAAGACTTATCTACATCGATACGTTATAGCTGTCTGTTGAATTGACAATGTTGATTATTATGGTACTGCAGAACTCTTCCGAAGAGAAGATGTATAAGATAATAATGAGCTCCGAAAGGAACCAATGTCTTCTTGGACATTCAACACATAATGAGTCCATATAACGGTGACCATCTCTTTTGAAGATTATAAACGAACGAAGCACGCATTCGCGATTCAATAAAATACAGAACCAGCTGCAGCTACCTATTCTTATCAGCGCTACCACTATACCCCCTCCTTAACAGCTAGTGGCCAGATATGGTCGTGGAATTATAATCTAATCGTCAAAATTATCAAAGAATACCGAGTTCAGAAGAAAAAACTCCCTTCGAGCTAAAATGGACATTTCTTACGTGTACACCGGTGACGTCATATGCCCTTAACTACAAGATGACACGTCACGATGGCAGCCGCATTTCAACGAATTTCATGAAGAATTTTCAAAACAACGCTCAATCAACAGTGCAAACTAAGTTCAACCTTCACTAGCATGCGAGATGAAATCTTCGGTCTGTTGGCGAAACAGGCACTGTACGAATTATCTAGGCTAAAAGCTAAGTAATTGTTTTGTTTTCGCTCGTACGCTGTTATGTCCTCTTTGCTATTTCGCCGACATGTCTTTTGCAAATCAGTGTTTCATGTTGATTGTGATTTTCATGTTGTATTATACATGTTAGTGGGTGGTAGGCGAGGCGAATCGAAACTGAGTTTATGTCTTCTTTTTAGAACGACCGATTCAGTTTTGATTGTTCAGTAGGGCCTTCAAATGGTCGCATTTGGCGAAGAACCTCATTGATGATTATGCCGATGAGTTGTTTCTTCGCAATTGCCATTATTTGACATTACATGTTAGGTGTCCAGTTTCTGTGAATAACTGGTGTAATTTATTGTATTCAGTTTCATTTTATTGAGTTTTGTATTATTGTTAGTAATCTATCTTGTCCTTTCTGACCTATCTTTCATTTAGTTCATATATGTATGGTAATAACCGTCAGATGAGTCCTGTGAAGTCATTAGTTTTTGCATTCGTATTTTTTTTCTGTCTTTTGACCTAGATTCAGTTCAATCACGATTTGTTTCAATCCTTGACCTTTCAGTACTTCCGATTTGTATGCTTAGTTTTGTAAAATCATTTTATTTGTGAAAATGTCACTTTTGTATCGTACTAATGTGTTGTAAAGCTTTGGTTAATCATTTGTATTGTTTTCATTAATCTCATAATCTAATGATATTTCTATAAATTGATTTTAATAATATAGTAAATTAATTTGATAAATTTTTTATGAAACTAGATGATGACTTAGGGGATTGCATCAAGTTGCAGTAGTGGTCGAAGAGACTAATGAGGCATTTTATATATTATGACTAGGACATAATAGCATAATATATATTTATTAATAACTAGAGAAGACTCTAGGCAGAAATATGTCTCCAACTATATAAGGAAAAGACGATGGTCATATATCGGTCATGTCCTACGAATGCAAAACAACAGAATACCATTGCAGGCACTCACTTGGATTCCTGAGGGTAAGAGGAAAAAAGGAAGACCAAAAGAAACACTCAGAAGAACAATAATAAGAGAAGGAAGAACGTTGGGATTAAACAATGTGCAAGAGCTAAGAGGAGTGGCGTCACAACGTACAACCTGGAGAGCACTGGTTTCTGCCTTATGCGCCGTGTTTGGTGCTTAAAGAATTTATTATTATTATTATTATTATTATAAATTTATGATCTGCCTTGAGTATGACAGGCATATTAGATGGTAATTAGTGCATTTTCATAATACTACAGTGTTGACTTAGCACATATAATTGATTAAATAACATAATTATGGAGGGATAGTACCCATAATTATTAAATATTGATATTAGGTGTATGATATAAATTCAGCATCCTAAATAAATAAATAGCATAACTATTTATGATATATATTAGTAGGTACATATAATATTATTACAAAATATTATATAATTGTGGGACTTACCAATAACTACAAGAATATTATAATTATTTATGTTGAGTATTCATACGTTGAGTAAGTACAAATAAGTACATAGATTCTATTGTTGATTATTATAGATCAGTGATTACTTACAAAATTAATATCAATATGCTTACCTTAGACCATTTTATTAAACACGGGAAAGATTTTGGAAAAAAAGGAGAAGCTCTAGAAGCATACGCAGTGGCGGAACTTGCGAAATATGAAGCAAAATTGGAAGAACTTGAAAAAAAAGAAGCTGAGAAGAAAGCAATTGCTACAGCAGAGAAGGAAGAGCAAAGAGAAATTGTTAGACAAGAAGAAGAGAATAGATTCAGACGAGAGGAAATTATAAGACAACAAGAAATGGAATTGGAACGTCTTAAAAATGAAACAGCAAAATTTCAGGCACAAAGTGCTGCTGCTAGCCAGAATGATAATGTTCATAATGGATCTTCATCCAACCAAAATAAACCATATTACAACTTTAAATTACCGCATTTCAAATTGAACTTCGACGACCTTGGATCGTACCTGTCACGTTTCGAACAGGTATGTTTAACTAATAACTTACCAAAACAAGCATGGGCTTTAAGACTTAGTGAATTGTTGGACGGGGAACCATTAAGTGCAGTTCAGAATGTAGACCCAACAATAGCTGGTGACTATGACGCCATTAAATCCTTATTATTACGTCGTTTCCATTTGGATGAAGAGGCATGCAGATTACGTTTTAAGAGTATTATACCAGACTCTAATAAAGACTTTACAGGTTTTATTGTGAACATACGCAATACCTTTAACAGATGGGTGGAACTGGCAGGTGTCAACAAATCATACGACAAGTTAGTCGATTTGTTACTGAGGGATAAAGTGTTATCCTCTGTCAGCCCACCGTTCTTTGCCTATTTGCAAGAACGTAAACCATCTACTATCGATGAGTTAGAAAAAATTTCAATAAATTATTGCACTGCTCATCCGAATGCAAGCATTTCTAACTCGCTAATAAGAGAACCTCTACCTGTGGCCTCTAATATGTCATACCACAGCCATGACAAACAAAGAACACACAGTGTAGATAGAAGTCGCTTCAAAGGAAATTATAATGTTAATTTTCATAAGGGACAGAATAATTTTAACAATAAGAGTGATTTTAATAGAGGAAGATCACATAATAGGAATTATTCACCGCAGTCGAGATACAACAATGGTCAACATAACACAAATCATAATCGATCATATAAACTATAAACCACAATATATACCAATTGGAATAAACAAAACATTCATGGCTCTAGACATCGAGATTACCAGTTTACTACCAATGGGTACAACTCGGGATAAATTCCTAATGATCATTCTCTTCATTCGATCTCAGACTCGTAGATCGAACATCATTACAACAAACCATAACAGGGGCAATCATTTACTAAATTACAACCCCTGGGTTCAGGTTCCACATAAACGATAAATGTACTGCAGTCATCTTCAATCTTCAATCATGTTATGCCATAAAATAGAGAACGGAGTGCGCGGGGAACCAGGGGGTGTTGCCGCGAGGACGATGGAAATGGCATGGGTATTTCAGGGGACGGGTGAAAAGTGGGCATGAGGCGGCCGGTGGGGGTGAGGGTTTGACATAAATAGGTCCGTGAAACAGGCACGAGAGACCTGGTGCAGGGTGGAAGAGACTATACGCTATATTACGTTTTGATAATACTCACAACTCCGTCTGTTACAAAATGCAGCTTTTAGAACGACAGCAGGTACGATTGATTATCGGTTTGCGTCATCTGGGCGGAGGTGATTATAAGGACAGACAGATGAACGAGATCTGTGGAAACGGTAGATGCGATCGTTCTCGCGCGGTTTACACAGCAACAGTACATCGCTGGCGAGCGAGTATCTCTGCCCTCTAGATAAGAGAGCCAGACTTCGGACTAATCAGACTTCTGTGTTATCACTGTCCTCTTTGCGCCACTAGCATTTATCAGATTTATTGCATGTGCGATCATGAATCAGTACAACAAGACGTGTCATTGAACATTATCGTATCTGAGGTGACAATCCTAGCAACCTCTCTAAATTAGGTGGCCTCTAGAGCGCGTATTCTATTTAGTTAATGGAACTACACAAATGTGAGATATAGCATCGTCTCTGCTTTCACTATCTATACTGGCGATCAACAATTTATAACTAATAAGTAGCTAGGACATGTTTACAGATGACAGTGATACCGCATCTTTGATGTATTTACACGTCTTAGGCGTGTCGCATACATGGGAAGCAAGGATGTACACCTGTGGAGATTAGTGGTATGAATGACGACATGACACACAAATAAATCTTATACTCATGGGAAATTACTGATACACTAGAAGCGCGTAAGCGATGACATATACTCGAGACCATAACGAATTATTATATGAGTATGAGTAGTTATTTCCAACACGTGATAATAGGATGGATGTGGAGGTAGACGCTATACTAGAACATAGAGCAAACGATATATTGAGAGTGGTCGGATAGGCTTGCATATGGGAGTGGTGGTGACCCAACACGACTTCGATATGAGTCAGAGGTCTTTCACAGTGTACACACAAGATAGATATACATCTACACCTAATCTGATTATATCAACATCATTATTGTGAGAGAGCTTCACTGAGACGTGCAACCTTGAGTGAAAATATTTTGAGCGAAGAGTCGCTTGCTCACAACATAGTCTAGTCATTAGATATTAAGCGTACTCAGTCACTTGATGTGTTGAGGTCGTGAGAGGGGGAAGAGAGAAAGTCAGCTGATCGTGGAGGAGAGTTATGTGTATTAGGAGTGTAGAGTGAGTATACAAAGTTGCCTCACACAGACACACAGTGGTAGGGGACACGAGGAGAGCTAGTGATATCTCATGTGAGCTGCCGATATTTCAACGGGAATTGTATCATGACGGTACGAGATTTGATTCGGTGCTATCTCTCAGTCAATCAGCCTAGTCTTCGCGATCTGCACCTATGAAAGATATTCGACATAGGTGATAATGTATAGCTCAGGAGAGCAGGTACATTTACTAGAGTCACTTTGTCTCTTTCGATCGAGTGTTATGTAGGGCACAGGCTAGGTATGTTTCACTATCTATGAGATACAATAGATACATTCACAATACTCACTTTATCTCACTCGTCTATATGTCACAGCTATAGTGGCGCGAGGAGATGAAAACGATGACAGTTATGACACAGCCCAAGTGACGGTCATTATTAGTGCACGTTCGCGTACGTGTCAATAATCAGCATATAATGATGATACAACGAGTGAGGACTATGATACCTATTAGCAGAAGACATGGTCATTCTAATATACATTTACATAAGATTGTACCCAGCGACTTTAAACTATGACTGACAACAACACTTGTACATGAGAGATGAGTGTCTGCTACAGTTTGATAGTGTGCATATTGGGATTTATGACTGGCAAGAGCAACCATGCGAGTGAGTGTCCGCGGAGAGAGCAAGTATTCCAGGCGCTATCACTTGACTAATTCATCTGGATTCCCCGACAACAAATGTATATAAGTCTAAGCCCATGCTTGTTTGTAAGTAATTACGATTCACACTACATCCTAGAGTCATGTCGTAGATGACGATGCGTACATGCGTGTATCTACTTAACCTAGAGATCCAAGTGTAATCTCAAGTCAACGTATCAATTGAAATAGGCGGTAATTATAAAAGACTTGTAATAATGGTTTATAGACTTCTTATGTTGATGTTGAGACTAATCACTCATTCACAGAACACCATGGAGATATCCTCATACCATAGAGAGTCTAGAATAGCTAAGTCGACACTAGATATGTCACCAGCAATCACCTTGTCTCTACTAGGTCTGAATTTTTTATGTAGGAAGAGAGACATCTTCCACACTATCTTGGTCAGTATTTATTCTACTTCCTCTCTAATGAATATCTTAACAGAGTATATCACGTATAGTCTACGAGGATAGCTAACTATTATGTATTATGGAGAGACTCAGGCACACATAACTGAAGACACGGTAAGAAAGAGCATCGTCTGCGAGAACATGATTGAGAATGCTTAGCATTTTAACATGGGCACAATCATACTACACAATAATTGACAATAGTTACGGACGTCAGTAGTAAGATACAATGACGACCTCTAGGCAAGTTCTGCGCGACGATAGGCCATACAGCTCCTCTCCTATAAATCTTATATATGATACTTCACTAGGCACTCTGGTACGCCAGTCGTAGAGAACGGAATAAAATGAGGTACTGTCTGAGGTAGAGAAATATACTGGAAAGGATTGGCGTGAGACTAGAAAAGCTAAGGAGACGCAATTGGGGGGGGGGGAACCGAGAAAAGTCACGTTTCCCAAGTTGACGATACAGAAAGTAACAAACTCGACAGAAAGGACCCTTAGATATGATACGCCACCCACAGTCCCATTTATTGGGGGACGCTTTTGCGATAACCAAGCCCTTTGATTTGAATTCAGCGGCTCCTAGAACAACGCAGATTAACTTGAAAATATTACAAAAATTAAAAAGTAACTTTTCTTAATATTAATGTTAGGAATATAAAAATTAGCTGGCCGGATGGCCCATTCTGAGCAATGAAATAATATGTTCTTAATTTTACAAACGGATAGATAATATTGAAGATAATGACAAAAGACAGTGTAGTTTACATCAGCGACAGACTGCATTGGATCTAACATATCGTTATTTGCACACAAAAACACGACCTTGAGACGCAAGTGTTCAAATCTACTTAGTATGGAAGATAGGGTTATTGGTGGGAGCAGTGTCTAAAAATAACTTTTAACGACAAAATTTTGCATGGGGAGAGAAAGGTTGGTTCAAAAATCAAGTACGTTTTTGAAAAAAACACAAGTAGAGACGGACAGACTAACAGATAACCATCCATACTTGACTGAAGCATGACTGAAATGACTTTAGTGTAGGAATTTGAATTTTAAAAAAACCTAGGCAGTGATTGGCCACAGATAATCATATTATCAGCGCTTAGACGCGCAAGTGGGGCCATTCTTCAATAGTTGTTCAGTGATAGACACAGATTTTACAGTGTGGTGATTTCCATATGAAAGAAAGTGAAATAAGTTTAGGGACGCCATACTATAGCCAGCAGCTCAGCTGAGTTTTGCTAGCATTTCTGTGTTATTTATTCATAATCTGGTAAGATTGAAATTATTTCTTTGTATATTTTTAATATTGCTTAATGTTCGAGTGATTTGATACTGCCATATCATAATCTAGCCTTACAAACCAGTAGGGATTTGCTCTAGACCCCCCGCCCTAGTCAGGGTCTAGGGACCAACAATATACATAAACTCCAGCAAGGGTTAGGAAAGACAGATCAAGTGTTGAGAATAATGAAACATATTACCTATCCTCTTTTAGGGAAGGAAACTAATAAATATTTTTCAGAATCTATAGTCTGGGAGGACCTATCTGATGTAAAACCACCATGGTAAATGTGCTGTTTGGTCAGAGAGATCTGACCTGTCTGTTTGATGTGGTTGTTGTGTCAGTGTTGTGTCCAGACATGGGTAGAGAATAGATTTTGACACATGGCCAATACTTTGATTGCAGAGCTGTGAGTTTCAGTTGTCAACCAGGCGGTGTCAACTCAGTTGGTGATTTTTCTCGAGTGTATCTGTGCAGTACTTGTGACAGAGACCACTATTATTGCCCGCCAGCACGGAGAGGTGGGACCACCAGAATTCAGCACCAGAGCTACATATACAAGATGAGTGAGCCTCTGGTCTGCTGGAAGTTCACCAACGCCTTTTAGTTACTAATACCCCATAACATTCCCGCAATGTACTGGACACTGTGTAGTCAATATAGACAGGTGTGATGAGGCCACCCCAACAGCACAAACATTAACTTTCCTCCCAAGTAGATGACTACTAGAACCTTTTAATAAAACTAACTAGTTTAGTGCTTATATATAGGTACTCTATTGCATTTATTATATAATATTCCATGCATTTCTTTCATAATTTCTAAATCTTTAAGTTCTGGTCAACATAAAAATTGATCCAGAACAAAATAAATGTAATATAATTCTATCAAAAATTTTACACTCTTGAGTTAGTTCAGTGTATTCTAATATTTGTTAAATATTATTAGTCTACTTAAATATCTGTGGGTGTATCCATAAACTGTCACACCACATTACATATCATTACCCTAGACATTTTACGTAGCTACATTCATTAGTAAAAAAAGATAAGTGTGAGGTCGTAGTGGTAGCAAGAAAGGCCTTCTGACAATTCACAACTACATTTTATCTCAGGAGCCTTCACAGCTGGCCTCATACATTACATTTAGTAATATCATCATCATACAATACCATCAAACCCACTACACAGTAGAACGGCTTAACCGTACACTTAAACAACTATTACATAAGGTTACGGTTGAACATCCTCAGGACTGGGACAGAGCACTCCCAGCTGTCCTATTCGCCTATCGAGAGGTGCCACATGAACAGACTGGCTTCTCTCCATTTGAATTAGTTTTCGGCGCTTCACCAAGAGGTCCTATGGGACTCATAAAAGACTTACTAATTAACGCTGAGATGACTCAGGATACCCAGTCATCCTACGTGTACGTAATTAATCTGCGTAAGAATATCATTGAATCTTGCCAGTGGGCAACAGCTTCTTCTGAGGCTGCAAAAGCTAAGGCTCGGACCTTACAAAATAGAACTAGACGATTACGTCAACTATTTCCAGGCGATGAGGCTTATGTGTTACTTCCACATAATGACAATAAACTACTTATCTCATGGAATAGTCCCCACTTCACCGCTAGTCATTGTCAGAAAAAAGGACAACAACATTCGTCTATGCGTGGACTATAGGAAGCTAAATGCTCAGACCATAGCTGACAGTGAACCACATCCCGTTATTGACGACTTACTTTCTCGTCTGTCCAGTGCAACACTTTTCACTAAGATAGATCTAACTAAAGGTTATTGGCAGATACCACTAACCGAAAAGGCCAAATATTAAACAGCGTTTTCCACTCCACTAGGTCTTTACCAGTGGAATGTGATGCCTTTTGGGCTTAAGAACGCTCCTGCTACCTTTATTCGTATGATGCGAACAATTTTATCAGGTAGACCAGACATCATTACATACATTGACGACATATGTCTATTTAGTTCATCATTTGAGGAACATTTTTTGGGGCTTAGATGTGTTTTGGAGATATTAAGAGAAAACCATTTAACCGCTAAACCTACGAAAATACAAATAGCATTTCAGGAGATAACCTTCCTGGGACATATTATTGGAGCTGGACTATTCAAACTGTTCCCAGTACGGTATCTAAAATTTTAAAGTTATCGGTTACTCAAACGAAGAAACAGGTTAGGAGTGTATTAGGTCTAGTCCAATACTACAGTAGATTTGTACCTAACTTATCATCCATCACGGCTGTCTTGTCATCATTGTTAAAAAAGACATGCCAGTGAAAGTAAAGTGGACGGACGAATGCGACAAAATTTTTCACATGATACTAACCATCTTCTCAAATCCACCAATTTTGAGATTACCAGATACTTCTAAAAAGTTCTTTCTCCGTACAGATGCCAGTAATTACGGTATCGGAGCTTGTTTGCTTCAATATCACGACGATATACTTCATCCCACAATGTACATTTCAAGAAAACTGAAGTTACCTGAAACAAAATACTCCACTGTGGACAAGGAGTTGATGGCAGTTGTGTGGGCAATTACGAAACTCGAAAAATTTTTGTTGGGAGCACCTTTCGTGATCCAAACGGATCAGAAGGCGGTGGCATCGTTACGTCGCTCTAACCACAAAAGCCCCAAACTTGCCAGATTTTCGATTTTATTGCAACCTTATGACTTTGTCATCGAAGCCATACCGGGACAAGAAAACATATTATCGGATGCACTTTCGAGACACCCTACTGAATTCGAATAGTAATTGTCCAAAAGTAAAAAAAAAATGAAAGACTGAACAAGATTGACTCTGGACCTATCACTTATTCCTGCGACGAAAATGATATGAACCACATTCATACGGAAAAACACTTCGAATAATTTGCAGTGAATCATTCAATATATTCAGTTTCCGAAAGAAGATTTGTGATAACAAGAGACACATTTCGATGGTTCTTTTCTAACGTTTGGACTTTGGTTAGCGTCCAATCGTTCTACAACTCACTACGAAATGGTCGAGAATATGATATGAATCCAAGCTGGACATATAACGTTATGCTACAGAAATTGACTAATTCAACACTATAAAAGCTGATATCCAATCAAGAACGAAACTTAGTTGAACAGTATTAAATTTCTTTTCCAAAGAAGCTTTCCATAAATTCGCAAAGGACATAACGACGGCTGGATCTTCACATCCGGCATTATGAAGTTTATTAGTTATTAAATTAATAAAGAATATAATAAAATTGAAGTGTGATAAATAAAAAAATGACATGTGTCAAAAGAAAGAAAATATGGAAAGAAAAAAAACAAACAAAATAACATCACACAAACGATTACTCTAAATATTGTATTTATGAATGTGATAGCTATTATATGCATTTAGTTAAGATGTTCACATGATATGTATCAATATTTTTTCTTTTATTAAGTCATTAATTTAATTAGTTAGTAATTACTTGACTCACATAATTAAGTTTAAAAACAAATAACTAAATTAATTTATACTTTATCTTTTTCTTTACTTTACTTGTCCTTACTTCTCATGTCTTTTGTTATGACACTATATCTCAGGTTATTTAATTAGATGTTTATTAATTAATACCCTACATAATTATTATGATTAATTAGTTTTATTTTAATTAGTTAGAATAATTTTCTTTACATAACACTTCATTATTTACTCACAACAGTTTTTAAGTTCAATAGATAAGTTAGCGACAGTTGACACCCATTTGTTTAATAATGTTATATGACTGATATATTATCGACATGACCACGACACTGTTCTAGACAGAACATCGTAGGCCATATGTCGGGTTTTTGTTTAATTTTTCTTATGTTTGAGTAAGATAGTTCAAAAAAATCTATCTAATAGATTTTATTTCCAGGCGGGCAGGGAATTGTTACAGTAGTTTTATTGATATCGTCTGCTAGAATTGGCAGTGCGCATTTTTGGGGTCAATAGAATTAATATAATTTGATTTTTATACTTCACGGATTGATGAACGCGAAATACACGATCAAATTATGACGTGTTAGCGTCGATAAGGTCACACTTTGTGACTTAGTTACTGGACCCTTGTTACGTTATCCGTCAAGCCGTGAAGTCATGTTTTTACCTCCTTCCAATATTGATAGGCTTTGTTAATAGCCGTATTATGTAAAGCGATGTTAGGACTCAGGGTCAGTCCAGCTAATAGTATATACGAGTAAATTCAGAAGGTTAGTGATTAACCTGCGTGACGGAAGGATGTTTTATAAGTAAATTGATTATTTTTGTCAAGACATCATGTGTTCACTTCTGGCTGTCTGAATCCCAGCAGCACATGTATATAGCTATGATGTTCTGCCGACATGAATTCATTATGACACGGACGGATAAGAATCTATATGCAAGTAATTTTTAATGAACTGTATGTGAATGTCATACCTATGTGAAATGTCTTCGTGTGTGAACTGTTTAATAAATCATGGACTCCAAGTTGAAGACTTATCTACATCGATACGTTATAGCTGTCTATTGAATTGACAATGTTGATTATTATGGTAGTGCAGAACTCTTCCGAAGAGAAGATGTATAAAATAATAATGAGCTCCGAAAGGAACCAATGTCTTCTTGGACATTCAACACATAATGAGTCCATATAACGGTGACCCTCTCTTTTGAAGATTATAAACGAACGAAGCACGCATTCGCGATTCAATAAAATACAGAACCAGCTGCAGCTACCTATTCTTATCAGCGCTACCACTATACCCCCTCCTTAATAAGAGTGGGATAAAAATTTGAAAGGGAGACATGTATATAAGATGTTCGAGGCTCCAACAAGAAAATGTCAGATATCTAGGGAATTGAAAATTCCCAGTAAAAAGAAACTTCTCAGACTACAGCTAGGAAAAGGCTATTTCAGAATAAAAGAACCTTACTGTGCATAATGTCTTCAAGACAATAATAAAGGGCATTTCTTGTTAAAATGTAAGAGGTATGAACAAATGAGAATACCAATATTAGATTATTTGCAGGCATCAAATTTACCTATATTCTTGTGTTATGAATAGACAGACTTAGGGAACTGCATAATATAGTCAAACAGTATTGAACAAGAACAAAAGTTAATATATAGTAATTGGGAATGTGAAGGTCTGTTGCTGTTCTTACAATACATTTGACTTTTGACAGGTGAAAGTCAATTAAATATCTGTTAAAGTCAGTTATATAACTGGAAATACCAGGCCTTTACACCCTTCCCCTTAATATTATTCTTTTTTGGTGTTTCTGTTTTGTTTTGTTAGGTTTTATCTCATTTTTGTTTGTTTGGGGGTTTTTTGGGGTATTTTTTTAACATACAAGCATAATTGGTAATTGTGATTTACACTATTTACAATGATTTGACAGGTATGATGCCACTTTCCCATATTGGCATTTGTTCATATCATTTGGAATTGAAAACAATATATATCCTAATTATAACCCATCAGAGGTTGAACGGGATTTTTTTTCATCATTCAATTTAAAAAAAAAAAAATTGTCACAACATTTCATCCACTCTGATAACTTTACAACAAACATTAGCATAAAAATTAAAATTATACATTTGAGAAAATCTAGTTCTTAACTATTTAGAGGTGAAGCATATTGGTGCACAAAGTCACAAATTTTTTTTTTTTTTAAATCAGTCAGTAAATTTGGACTGAAACAGAAGCCATCACTGTAACAACACAGGAAATGTGTTTTGGGAAAATTTCATTGGCATTCTCATATAAAGAGAAAGAAAATTAATTTGTTAAATTTCCCTGTGTAAAGTCATAAGAAAACAGAAAACATTTGCAACTTACCTTTTTCAGCTGATCTTCTATTTCCCTTTTTTCATGATATAAAGCCATCAGTGTCTGAGGACTTTTCTGTTTTGGCTGAACTGGTGGCATTTTTGCCTGATGGTGAGATCGTTGTGGAAGGGCTTTTGTTACACCAAGCTCCTCTGTTGACATACCAAATGCCTTTGGACCAGAGAAGCTAAAACCCAGATAAAAGTAAACTTTTTTTTGCCACATATCTCTCTTTTTCACTTTGTGGGATGTTGGAATAGATATGGGAAAATTGTTGCCATCTCTGGTGGTAATAATTAAATTTACTCTCTCACCATGATCAAGGAGAATTCCAGACATCATTCGTAGCTTCTGTTTCACTTCTGGCACGTCCCATTTTTGAGTAAGTGTATACTGCTCCATTTCCATTAGTGAATCTTGATGAACTATGTCCTGCAAAGGTGGGCCATTCCCAAGGAAAAACAAAGTTGTTTCTCTTCTTTTTAGTGAGATTTTCTCTACTTCAGATTTTGGATAGTTTTCCTTAAAAGCATCATACCATAACTTGATTGCAGATACAAGGTCTACTGTTAGGCACAAGCTGTATGCCTGTCTTTCCTTAGTTGGGAAATTGTATAAAACGTAATACAAAAATGTTTCAAGGTAACGACGGCCAGTCTCTTTTGGTTTGGCCATTGCATAAAATTTCTTGCACCATTCCAGAACTGTATGATATTCTAACCCTTCTGGTTTGTAATTGTCTATCAGTAAAATTGTGACTATGTCCAAAGCCATTCTTAAGTCATCAAATTTGCAACTAATGGAACTGATGTTCTTTAACATCAAGAAATATGCCTGTATAATTTTATCCGTATGACCACTCTGTCGTAAAACCAACAAATTATGTAAGGAAGATGCCCCCACCAGTTTAGCACGCCTCCGAGTGTATTCACAGGTGTCAGGTTCATTTAGATTTTTAGGAATATGATCACTGTACTCTCCAAAGTAGTCATCCAGATTTACTTTCAGTGACAAGAGTGATACTTTGCCATAATCAGGAGACAAATTGGAATTGCCCACATAACTTGAGCTACCTTTCATCTGAAGATATTCTTCGTCAAGACGCCTCATAGCTTCTTTTGAGTTTCTTTCCAAACTTTTCAGGAAAGCACTCTCATGCTTGCTCAGAAACCTAAGATCACGTGGGGTAAAATGTTCATTCACCAAATACAGATGCAGCACGTCTCCGGTGCTGAAGGATGGGCACATCTTTAATGCACTTAAGAGAAGAACTACAGCTTGTAGCTCTCCAAAATATCCAGCAAAGTTATTTTCACCATGTGTTGTTACTTCACGTTCACTGATCTCTTGCTCTTTTCTGAATATTTCAATACACTTTTCAGTGAGTTTTATCAAATCACGGATATCTTCATCTCTGACACCATCAGATACTGTCTTGTCATAAAGTTGTTGTTTGTATACTTGACCATAAGTGTCCAATAAAAATGAATTTGAGGGGAACATGCTTTTTTTGCAAAATATTCTGCACGGCTCCAATTTTTCATATCAATATAAAATCTTGAAATCAGTTGTGCTGTAAATGGGTCTTGGTTAAGCTCAAATAATCGTTCTAACAGCTCTACAGCTACTTCAGCACCTTCTTTTTCCATAACACAGATAACAAATTTAGAAAACTTGTTTCTTTTAAAACCATCTAACCTGAACTCCCTTTTCTTCATGACATTGTTGATTACACTCTGAAGGTGCTTGGAATCTTCACTTTCTTCCTCAAATACTCCAGATTCAAGTAGCTCAAGCATTATTTCACTTTCCTTCTGATTTACGTGTTCTTTAATTCGAGTTAAAATTTCTTCGGCAATAATTTTGTTGAATATTCTCACTGAACTTCTGGCTTTACCAGGATAATTATTGCTTGTTGACAGATTGAGCAAAACCTTGACTGCCTGGCTAAGCTTTGCTTCCCAGTTCATGTTTCTTTTCACTGTGTTTTGATGCTGTCTAGCTCTCTGGTGTTCATTGGCCCCTAAAATTGTATCAAGACAAGACACACGTATTGGTTTAAACTCTGGATCATATGTGTTTAACAAAGAAATTATTTTCAGCAGTTTAACTTCCCATGTACTTTTAACACCATCTAAAAATTCTCTGACAACTTTAGAAATATACTCCATGTTAAAATTTTCCCTCAAGATGTTAAAAGAAATAAGGAATTTTGGGTTAATGTTGCCAACTCTATCTTTATTGAATTGTGACTCCAAACTTTCATTTTTATCTCTGAACCAATTAAGTTCTCTTCTAGTAAGTTCTTGCCGCAAGGCAATTTCATTATGCTTAATTTGTCTAGGTAATGAAGCTCTGCGTATGCAATGGATGATTGTGCAATACACATTAAATGTCTCATCAGAATGTCTCCAATAATTTCGTCCTTTTTCTTCCAGACTCCCCTTCAACTGGAAATATTTATCCTCATCCTCATTATCAATCAGTATCAAAACTGGTTTAGGAGATGAATCACTGTACCTCCTAAGCTCATCCAACTGATCACAGGTTTGGTTTGTTATGGTTTTTACAACACAGCAACGGTACTTCATTCGCAACTCCCACAAAATTTGTTTTGCTGAAGTTGTACCACCTGCCCCAGGCTGATGCAGAACTGGCACATATGTGACCATGTCTTCCTCCTCTTTATACTTGCCTTCAAGAGCATCTCTCACATTCTGCATCAAGCCCTCATGAATGTCTCGTTTTAATACCTGATCCATGAACAAAAAATTCAGCCAACTTGCTTGCTGACCCCTGTAAAATTGTATCTCAACCTCTTTCATTTTTCTTTCTTTCAAACCTTCATGTACGTCAAACTTTCCTGCTGACAGTACATCTATGTCACACCAGTCTTTCAACTTCTTTTCCTTTACTGGAACTAATGCTCCTGTTGAAGTTGGCAAATGACATTCATTCTGCATATTATCATTATCCATTGCCTGATGTACTGTAAAGTTTACTTGTTCCCAAGGCATGCCAATGACACTCCTATCCATCAAAGCATTTTTATCAGCTTTATTTCTGGCAAGGATTTCATGCTGCCAGAGTTTTGCTATGTCTTCTGATTCTGCCAAGAGTATCCAGTTTTCTGGAAGCTGGGTCAAAACATCATCACAAGCTTCTATCAATACCTTATAATTTTTGGAAAAGAGACAAATGATAAAAATTATTCTATCTGCATCAGCATCAAAATTATCAATGAAGAATCGCAAAGAATCTTGAAATGCTTTCTTCCTCCGTTTATTCCACTCTGTTGGTTCAAATGAGTCTATGTTCATGCCTTCATATCCATTACAAAATACCCAGGAAATCCTGCTTTCATTTGATAGGCTATTTATGAACTCTTTATACTCTTCTTTAGTGCGCTGTGACTTATTAAAATTATCAGTTGTCAGTATTCTCATCACTTCATTCTCATCTAAATATTTGTATATACCTTCAGTGGAGCCAGATGGATCAAAATCAAACACAACTTCTGGCTTAAGCTGTTTTATGAAAGGCATGTTTACAGAAAGATATTCTTCATTCATATGGGTGTCAATTGGACTTGTCATCAAAAACAGATACATTGAGTCTTGCATAACTTCAGTTCCACCTGTAAGCAAGTTTAGTAGCTTTGTCCTCAAGTTCAGTGGTTGCTGAGCACGCTTGTGAACTTCTTCATCTTGTCGCTGCCTCACTATATGTTCTAAATTTCTTTCATAATTGTGCACTTCATCTGAGGAAATTATTTTTGGTACACCTTCATCAGAGAACCTGAAGACTGCTTCAGGATTTCTGCGTTTTTTTGCATGGATAGGAAGCCAAGTAAGCTTTGTTTTGATTATGTCATTCTTTAATATAGCACTGCATGGGACAACATCAACTTCAACAACCCATAGGTTTGGCTCTTGATCTTTGGAGACGTCAGAAACAACTGGCACAAATCTTGCATCCCTTATTGTACTTGCGACTATGCTCATTTGGCTAGGCAAGAAAGATTTCTTTAAAAAATCATCTATTTCAGCTTTTACTTCTTCTCTCAGAACATTAACACCAATGATTTCCCCTGTTTTGTTTTTTTCAAAATCGTTGGGACTAATGCCAAAGTAGATTGTACCATTGCGTCTCTCATTGATACATGCTGAAGCAAATGGAACGACTTCAGAGCCAATAAATTCTGGAATTTATTTAATTTATCCTGGGTTGGTATTAAATGATAATTTCTTAATGGAGTTGTTTTCTTTCCTCTTACATTAACACTAACGTCTACACAGCGACCTTTGATGTATTTGTCTGTATGTGTAACATCACTGTCAAATTTTTGTAGATATTCAGAATACTTTTTCAGTTCAGGTAGAGGTGTGTTTTCACGCAACTGTCCTTTAGTGAATTCATGAGCATAGTTATCAGGGTTGCCAGAAGGCAAGTCATGTTCCTCCAGGTATCCCTTTTTCTGTGGCAAACTCACTTCTTCACTCAAATAATTTCCAGGATCTGAAACTAGAAAAGAATATACTAATAAAAGCATAGTATCACAATATATTTTTAAACTACCTGCATAAGTATGGCAATAAGTAAACCTATATTTGTCCATAATCTGCTCACATAGGCATGCCATTCTTCTTCAACATTATAAGAAAATATCCTACAACTTTTCACCAATATCCTACCACTTCTGTCAGCACTGTACCTCATCTAGAACCATATTATCTTTCTTTATTTTTTTTCCCAATTACTGTATGCATTACTTAATCCTAATGTCCCAATAACTTCATAATTCTCTCCATGCATCGTTACCAATTTCAGAAGCTTATTAATTTCAGTAACAAATTCATAACTCTTTATGCCATTTTTAACCACTGTCATCAACCAGAAACTCATTTAACAGTATTAAAATTTGAATTTGGTTAAAGCAGAAGTAACCATAAAATAAACATCTAGCAGATATAAACACAGCACCTTGGGCCCTAAAATTCTAGCAGATGTAAGTATGGAAGCTATTTATAGAAAAATAAATAAGGAATATAAAGCGGCAGACAAAGTAAAAATGAAAACTAAAGTTGTAACTTAAACAATAATCAATGGTACACTTGTATGTCCAGTGTGTTAAATTTTGAACTATTTCTTCACAAGGATGCTGAATCTTTACTTAAAGAGCACAATCTTTTTTCCATCCCACTTCAATATTAATTATAATCATTCTTCATTGTAGACTGAGAATCATTTTGGAAATTGATGAGGCATTATGGAGTTCCCATGAAGATCATTAATTTAATAAGGAAGACGTATGAAGACATGCCATGCAGAGTGCTTTACAGAGGACAACTTACAGAACCGTTTAGGATTAGAACGGGAGTGAGACAGGGATGCATCTTGTCTCCATGTCTTTTCTTACTAGCAATAGATTGGGTTATGAAAACATCAACATCACACAGCAGAAATGGAATCCAGTGGAATCTGACTAAACAGCTTGATAATATGGATTTTGCAGATGACTTGGCTCTTCTGTCCCATAACCATAGTCAGATGCAAGAGAAAATGAAAATTCTCGATGAGAGGTCACAACAAGTAGGCCTGAAAAGGGAAAAGACAAAGATTATGAGAATAAATGCAAGAAATGATAACAAGGTTGAAGAAGCACCACTAAAGGATGTAGAATCATTTACATATCTTGGCAGTAATATAGACAGAGTTGGAGGGACAGACAATGATATCAAAATAAGAATACAAAAAGCAAGAGGAGCTTTCATTGCATTGGGAAACATAATAATATGAAAGAATCTTCAACTCGAATGTCAAGTCAGTCCTTCTGTATGGCTCTGAAACATGGAAAGCAGCAAAAAGCTACAGACTTTTATAAACGGGTCCTTGCGTAGAATAGAAGGACTGAAATGGTATGACAAAGTCACAAATGTGGAATTGATGACAAGAACCAGACAAGTACCAGTGGAACAAGTGCTGAGAAGAAGACGCTGTTGATGGATAGGACACACACTGAGGAAACCTGTTGACAGCATTACTAGGCAGTCCTTGTTCTGGAATCCACAGGGAAAGAGAGTCAGAGGTAAACCAAAGAAACAAATGGAGAAGAAAACTTCTTTCATTCATTGTCTTTTGCACTCCTTACTGAACATTGGAGCCACCACTGCTGCTGCTGATCCTTGCAGAAAGCCTGCGTCGAGCATTGACATGGTCTTGCAGTATTGATCTCTGTGGCAGTTTGTTCTATATTATAAGGTTGCCAGCCTCATGCATGACATCACATTAGTCGCCTCATTCGACCTGCCTGAGTGTGTAGTCGTCTTACTTTTTCTTTGTCTCTTAAGTGACCCCCAGGAACTACACAGGGCTTTTATGGGGTCTTTTGCTTGCCTATCAGCGTTTACTTTTTTCTCCATGAGGACAAGCTGAGCATATTAGGTAATATTGTTTATTTTCTCCTGTGTAAATATTGTTCATTTTAGGATAAGTTTTTATTTTCTCCTGTGTAAATATTGTTCATTGTAGGATAAGTGTTTTTTTTCTCCTGTGTAAATATTGTTCATTGTAGGATGTTTTTATTTTCTCCTGTTTAAATATTGTTCATTATAAGATAAGTGTTATTTTCTCCTGTGTAAATATTGTTCATTTTATGATAAGTTTGTATTTTCTCCTGAGTAAATATTGTTCATTTTCATACCAATATTTCCCCTACAAAGACAAGGTGAGCTTATATGGTATTTAGGAAATGACCTTTTCTCCTTTTTATTATTAATTTTCCTATCAATTTTTTTCCCTATAAGGACAAGCTGAGCCTATATAGTATTTAGTTAGGGCAATAGTCTTTTCTCTTATGTCTTTCTTTGTCTTTGATCCTTAGCCGCCGACTGTCGAAGAATTCTGTGGCCATCGTGCCTAGTTGCGTCTTGTAGTACAGCAACAAACTGCTTCCACTTTGCACAGTCGGCGGCCACCCTTCGTGTTGTGCCTCAGCTCTGGTTCATTCTTTGCATCTCGGCCTCCACAGTTTTCCGCCAGGTTGTTTTTGGTCGGCCTCTCTTTCGCTTTCCTTCAGGGGTCCATAGCATAGCTGTTCTTGTGATAACATTAGGGTGTCTTCTGAGCACGTGGCCAACTCAACTCTTGCGTCTGCCAGCTATGATGATGTGCATGTCCTCGTGGTTACTCCGAGTAAGCAGTTCTTGGTTGATGATGGTATTCAGCCAAAAGATTTGGAGAATTTTCTTTAGGCAGATTGTGTGGAAAGAGGACAATTTCAATATTTCCTTCTCGTTTACTCTCCAGCATTCTGCACCATAAAGAAGCACAGAAAGTACACAGCTTTCATATAATCTTAACTTAGTGTTTGTGCTGTACTGAGAGGACTTCCAGATGTTGTTTAGACTAACAAAGGCCATTCTCGCTTTATTCATTCTGTTTTTAATGTCCTTGCTTGTTCCACCACCTGGTGTTACTAGGCATCCTAGGTATGTAAATGTGTCTCTCTGTTCCAGCTTCTGGTTCCTTACTGGGCTAAGGATTGCCCACACTGAGTGTCATGACCTCTGTCTTCTTTACACTGAGGGTCAGACCCACCTGCTGGCATTACTTATTCAGTGGATCTGTTTTTTCTTGGACGTGTTTATGTGAATATGAGAGTAGTGCAATGTCATCTGCATATTCCAGATCTTCCAGTGTAGAAAATGATATCCATTTTTTTCCTCTTGGACTGCCCTCTGTTGTCTGGCACATCACCCAATCTATGGCTGTCAAAAATAAAGTTGTTGATAGGGGCCATCCCTGTCATTTTCTCCTGTGTAAATGTTGTTAATTTTCTAATCATTTTTGAACTGTTTCCCCATACAGACATGCTGACCCTATCTGGCATTCAGGATAATAGTTCTTTCTCCTGTGTAAATGTTGTTCATTTTTTAATCAGTTTTTAACTTTATTCCCAAAAAGTATAACCTAGCCTATCTGGTATCTAATAATGATAAAAGTGCTTCTTTCTATTTCTTTGTTTTTTTTTCATAACTCGGAGTCTAACTTTAATTTTTGCTGTAGATGCAATCCTGCTCTGCATTCTCTACTACTAGGTGTTTCCTGGCCCAAAAAAGGAGCAAGGAATATTAATACTATACCCTACACACATGTCATTTTTGGCAACTAAGGAGGGGCGGGCATAGAGCTGGGTATCCCACCCTGTAGAAACTTTTAAGCCAAAAACATTTCAACAACATGGATGAGTCAACCGAAGTTAATTAAAGTAATTCAATGCGGCCATCCAAGACAAAAGAAATTATTCTGGTAAAGAGATTCATGATGCAGCCTAGAGAAAGCCAACAGATAGTCATACTGTGCATAATAGTTCAATAAAGCTTTGAAGAGTGCTCAACAGAAAAGAACAAGTGGTAATCTTCAGACTCTGCACGGGCCACAACAGATTGGGATACCATCTATTCAACAAACTAAAGATAGGAACTACCGATGAGTATAATTGTAGCAATGATAAAATAACTGCTGAACACCTCCTTCAAAGATGCCCAACATATGTGGAACAGAGAAAGCACATGTGGCCGACACCAGTACCATTCGTGGAAAAGCTCTAAGAAGATTCAAATAGCCTTAAGCTGACTACTTGAATGTTTTCAAAGAAATCAGTGGTCAGCTTGAGGCTATTTGAATCTCCGTAGAGCTTTTCCATGAATGGTACTGGTGTCGGCCACATGTGCTTTCTCTGTTCCACATATGTTGGGCATCTTTGAAGGAGGTGTTCAGCAGTTATTTTATATGTGTCACAGTTACACTGATCGGAACTGTAGTTCCTATCTCTAGCTTGTTGAATATATAGTATCTCAATCTGTTTTGGCTCATGCAGAGTCTAAAGATTACCACTTGTTCTCTTCTGCTGAGCTGGTAATATGCATCATTTTGTGTGTTACCTGGATGCTCTGCATTCCATTTGTTCCTGTAAAACTCTTTGCCTCTTAGAAAGTTACGCTTGTATCATGCTGAGGCAGCTTTCCACCTTTCTTTGCCAATCTGTATGCATTCTTCTTGTTATATAAATGTATGCTGTTACATTAACTTTCTAATTTTGCATACCTTTAAGATTAATAGTTAAAGTATGTATGGGGATGAAAGGATCCAGTATGCAAGATCAGAGAAGAAGGGCAGAATGTAGATGGGCCTGCCCACCCAATTCTTAACCTTTTGAAAACAAAGTTCACTCGTTCGTATTTGCTTCCATGTACAAATTGATATAACCTTTTTCTGACTTCTATACAGGTGAACATGCATGAACTTTTATTCTGTATACATAGATATTACCCGCTTATATACACATTCTAGCATCTGATTGGCTAAGAGGTTAGAGCGCTTTCCTAATGCAGCACAGTTACCGGGTTCCAGGACTGAAACATGATAGTGTGACATTCCAAACTACCCAGCTGTAAATGGGTAACTGACTCTGCTCAATTTAGTGAAGGCAAAGGCAGCAAGGAAGACAACTGGTAACCCCACCTTCAAATGACTCGCCTCATAACATATATATAAAGAAGCACAAGTTTTATCAGTCTTTACAACAAAACTAACTTATGCAATGGGTAAAGACATTACACTAGCAACATGTCATGGGTGACATTGCTCATTTGACGGCCGGAAGCATCTTAGAAATAAAGAACAGTATAGCCCAAGCAAACATTTCACAAAATGAAAAATATCCCATGCAACAAGTCTTTGCCAGTAGAAGTTTAAAAAAAAAGGCTCTTTAGTATTACAAAGAGCTGATCCTGCTTATAGAATCGAATCAGGGGCAATAAAAAAAAACTAACAGTCTCAAATACAATGGATAGTTAAGAAGACTACTAAAACAGACATTATGAAAAGAACCAATGAAAAATCACTTACTTAGTCGTTCCCCTTCTACCGTGAGGTGTAGAGGTTTGGAAGAGAGAGCGCCAGACTATCCTATCGGCTGTCTTCCTCCTGGCCTGGTTCCATTCTAGTCCTCGGTCCTTCAAAGATTGTCTAATGTTGTCCTCCCAGCAGACTCTGGGTTATCCTGGGGGGTCCGGATCCCTGGCCCTTTGTTTCCCATGCTTGTCGTGGTAGCCGATCTTCTCCCATTCTGCAGACATGGCCAAACCATCTCAGTTGGGACTGTTCTACTTGGGTCTGCAGGGGGTGGCATTTTAGGCCTTGACGTATCGTCTGGTTCTGGACCATGTCTCTTCTTGTTACTTCAACCACCTTCCTCAGATACCTCATTTCTGAGGTTTGGACCTGACTTTTATGGGTTGTAGTCATTGTCCATGACTCGCATCCATATGTCAAGACTGGGACACAGGTGGAGTGGCACACAGCCATCTTCGTTTTCCCATCAATCCCTCTCCCGCTGAGGAATCTTCGATTTATGGCCTGAAAAAGTCTCCCAGCTGCTGCTTTTCGAGTGGCCAACTCTCCCCCCCCCCTCCCCCGATGCCTCCCCCTCGGTCTACAATAGCTCCGAGATATTTAAAGTGGCCGACCCGCTCCAGGACCTGCTCTCCCAGCCTAATCTGACGTCTTCTTTCTTCTCTTGATATCACCATGGATTTTGTTTTAGAGCTACATGACCACCCCTCTCTTCTCCAGCTCTTGCAGGTTGGATCGGAGATGTGCCCCCAACCTAGCAACCAAGGCAACATCATCAGCAAACGCCAGCCCCGAAATACATACCCGTCTCATCTTCCAGTACCCCACTGAATACTTTCTTGTTCTCTCCCTACATGACTTGACAACATCGTCCATGAGGAGTATGAAAAGACAAGGTGACAGGATATCACCCCGTCTTACACCAGTGGTGGTCATGAACTCTTCTGACTTATGGTTTGCTGTCCTCACATAATTCCTGCAAGACTTGCAGAAGCTTTGTATAGCATGAATCAGAGGTGCTGGAATGTTCTTCCTTGCCAAACAGTCCCAAAGTTTACTCAGGGGACCCTGTCAAACGCCTTTTCCAGATCTATGAAACAAAGATGGATCTCACTCTTATACTCAAGGGCCTTTTCACTCAGCTGTCTGAGTGTGAAGATTAGGTCTTGAGTACTTCGGTTTGCTCGGAATCCGCACTGGATCTCATCCAATTGTGGCTCAGCTAGGCGACGGAGTCTCTGCTCTAGGACTCCAGAGCAGACTCCACCAGGGACACAGAGAAGGGACCTACCCCCACAGTTTCCACACCGTCGACCGTCACCCCCCTCGAAAATTGGTGCCATGATGGCAATCTCCCAGTCCTTTGGTATGGTCTTGTTGCACCACGCTGCCCGTAGGACCCTTAAGAGTAACAAGCCGCCCGATGCTCCCATGCACTTAACCACCTCTGGTGTTACACCATCATGCCCTGCTGCTTTGCCCATCTTGATTTTCTCCAGTGCTGCCTTCAGTTCTTCCATCTCTATGTCATCTTCATCACCATCTGCCTCCCTCCCTGTGCAAGTGGCCATCACCTCTGATGCACGACCCTGCTCACCATCAAGGAGCTCTGAGAAATATTCTTTCCATCCTTCCATTACTTCCCTCGGGAAAGTAAGCAATTTGCCCCGCCTGTCCTTTATAAACCCGAGAGGGCATTTGGCTCTCTCTCTCTCTCTTATATTACTCGTAATCATAGTTTAAAGCAAACAGGTGATTGGCCTGTTGTGCGTTTGCATGGTGGAGGGGCTGCCTCCTTACGGCCTCCATGCAGGCCGCCCTCCTCTTTTTTCAGCCGGGCTTGGGACCGGCCTAGGCGGATTTATGAAAAATCACATAAGAAAGAAGTAGTCCACAATTCTTTGGCATGCTATAAGGATATGAAAATTGAAATACAAGGTGTCAGCAGGCAAAAATGTATGGGAAAAAAGAACAAAAATGATAATGAAATAAGAAACGGATTAGCATAACATCATTATGGAGCCGCGGTAGCATAGTGGTTAGTGCACTGGCTTCCTAGCGCAGTGGTCTATGGTTCGATCCCCAGATGAGGCGGAAAATTTTTAGGCCACAAACGGCTCCTGGGTCGACCCAGCCCCAAATGGGTACCAGAGCTACTCTGGGAAGGTTAAGGCGGCCGGCGTGATGCCGACCACATCACCCCTCGTGTGCCGACGGTCAAGATAATATGGGCCTAACACCATATTCCCAATATGCCTCAATGGGCGTGTAACGGGTTCCTTTACCCTTTTTATAACATCATAGTGTAGAAAAAGTCATTATTCACTCATTATCCTTCAGTTCCCAAAGGAATATAGGCCCTCAACAAATGCATGCCAAGTCTTCTTGTCACATGACATCAGCTCAAGCTCTTTCTGTCTTTTCATCATTTTCATTTCTGTCTCCAGATCTCTTCTCCGTGTGTTTTTCATTCTACTTCTACTTCCCTGACCCTAAGGATTTCAGAACTGGTAATCCCATCAACAGGTTTCTTCAGTGTATGCGTCTTACCATCTGTAGCGTCTTCTTCTCATCTCTTGTTCAACCAGCATTTGTTTTGTTCTTATCATCAGTGCCACATTAATGACTTTGTCATAACATATTAATATTTCTATTCTACATATTTTCATTTATGAAAGTCTGTAACTTCTTGGATGTAGTTTTTGTTGTGCTCCATGTTTCAGAGCCATACAATAGGACTGACTTGACACTTCAGTTGAGGATTCTTATTTTTGTGTTGGACTTGATTTCTTTTTTATTTCCATACATTTCCCAATACGCTGAAAGCTACTCTTGCATTTTGTTTTCTTAGTTTGATGTCACTGTTTCTCAAACAGTCTGCAACAGAATTGACAAACAGTAAGAAATCTATGGAGCAACAAGAATGCCCACACAGCCTGCAAGGCAATTAATGATATGTGTGTAGTTGTTGTCACGAGCATGCATGTACTCACACGTATACACATACAGGGTGGCCCAAAAAAAGGGAGAACCTGTCGTAGCAAAGGGTTATTTAATATAATTGAATTAATATAATGTTTTGTCATTTACAGTTGTATGCCAAGTAATTACGCTAATCAGAAAACATGTTCAATGTCCCCCCTGCTTCTCAACGACTTTTTGTAAGCGTTGGCACCACTCGTTTATGCTTCTGTCAATAAAGCGCTGCCCTAGATTTCTTCATTCCTCGATTATTGCCAACTTGAGCTGCTCAACTGTGGTAAATTTTAGCTGACGGTAGACTTTTTCTTGCAATGCACCCCATATGGCATAATCGACTGGGTTTAAATTAGGACAGTGCGGTGGCCACATGTTTGGCTCGATAAAGGTAACATTCTCCTGATGAAGAAAGTTTATCGTATTTCTGGCTGTGTGTGATGGAGCTCCGTCCTGCTGTAATGTCCAGTTATGGCGACCAGAAATTGTCGTAATAATAACGTCATATAGTTAAATAGCTAAGTAAGTAAATCAGTAAACTATTTAAGCTATTATGGATACAGTTAAACAAATTTTGATGTAATTATACTACATTGTACGAGATGTTCTCACTTTTTTTGGGCCACTTTGTATATAAAAAACAGGGGTAGTCAACTAGGTAACCTTTGAGGGCCACAATACTGGAGAAAATTTTGGAAAGCCAACCCTTTATTTTTTACCAAAAAAATTGTAAGTATGATTGATTATATGTCAACCTTTAAAACCATTGCTCTTTTTTTTTTTTTTCCTTAACCAGCGGCACTTGGGCTTTCAGCCCTTCGGCCCAATGACATGTCATTGCGAGGCTGGGGAACCTGAGGACTTTCCTTCCAACCCGGTCTGGAGCTTCGCTCCTTCCCATCCACAGAGGGTTTATCACAGGAGCCGTTCAGGCTATTCAGTCAAATTTCCGGCCGTAAACATTTCTTCAAACGCTGACGCCCGGGTTTGAACCATGAACACCTGGTCGCCAGTACAACGCCAAAGCCATTACACCAGCGCAGCTCCCATAAACCATTGCTGTTAAAAATGAATGTTACAGGTATCTCATCGTCATAGTAATGTTTTTGTAGCATCTCTATGGTAAAAATATAAATTAATATTTTTTTTTACTTGATTTTGTGTCATTCAGAAAAAAATGTTTGCGCAGTGTTGGGTCCACTATGAAAGCCGCACCAGAACCTTATGCAGATCACACTATGACCACCCCAGGTAAATAACATAAACACACACATCCATACAGGAAAATTCAAAGCTCTTACCTCCAGATTTTGTAGCAGTTATTTTGAGACATTGTCCAACATCAAGTTTTTGCTCCAGGGCAGCAGCAGTTTCATTTCTTGCAGGATCTATCTTAGCGATGTTTTGCAAGTATCTTGCTGGTAGTTAAAGACTGTTCATGGCTACTTTGCTGATGAATTTGTTAGTTTACTGAACATAATATGTTTAACTTTAAACTCTATATCACACATTGTGCTTGTTTACAATCATGTATTACAAATATGGCTGTCAGCAGTTATGCGTACCCCCCATTAATCATTTGTTAACGTCTCACTGGGTAAGAAGATTATTCATTGTTTTAACATTGAGTATTAGTAGCCACCTTCAGTCATAACTGACTACGGGAATACACCCCTGAGGTGATAGCCCTTTACTGTTTATTTTTCTGATGTTTCTTTCAGCATTTCTTTTCTCTTCTGCTTGTTGTGAGAGCTTCTTTTTGCTCAATCAGAGGTGGTGCCATAGGGAGCATCATCACTTGGTGTGATCGGCAGCTTCATCCTCCCAGATTGCTGGATTTATGCCCAGTGTCTTCATGTCTCTCCTGTACAGATCTTTGTACTTCGGCTGCGGTTGCCCCGCTGTCCTTTTGCTAACTGCCAGTTGTCTATTGAAAATATCTTTGGAGATGCGAGCATCTTCCATGCTGTGGACATGACCAAGTGTTATGACTTAGTTGTTATGACTTAATTCATAACAGTTTTCTATCGCACTCGACTTGGATTGTTTTCGGACTTCCTTGTTGATTAGCGTTACCAGGACGACCCCGGAAGTACGTCACATTGTCTGCTGATTTTAAGCAGACGATTCGTTGCCGGCTTCAGATCAAAGATCTGAGCGGTAGTTCGGTGTCGCATGAAAATATAATTAATAGTAGGTAAGCTTGACAGCTGTATAGGCGTGATGGACAATAGTGCACACGGACGTGTGATAGTGATGCGCAAGAGAGATAGGCAGAAGGCACAGGCTGAGTCAGTGAGTTCTTCACTAAGAAAACCACACACACAGCTCTTCTTGTTTTCTCTGGCGACAATATTACTCTTTTGCACACACTGTGTCACTCACAAATAGTAGGGTAAAGAAGTGAAGTTAGATTGAGGATTTGGTAGTCTGAACTGAACGAACAATCCTATCGAGGTTAACTCAATTTTATTCAATTTAGAAATGTAAATAAATCAATAAGGATTTTTACAGCAAATAATAATAAAGATTATCACGAGAAAACAAACTCACAACAATTTGATGATTTTAAAGAAGAGAAAAAAATTATTACACAAAAAGTGAAAACAAGGATTATGAATGAATTGTGTTAGTAAAGTTCCCGGCAGGCCTGATAGGCTTTTGCTGGATATATGTGAAATACTGTTTGTGTGTAAATGAATGTTTGTTCCTTTGTTCCTTTGGTGTGAATGTTGGAAACAACTTTTATCCTGGGGTTCTCTTGGAAAAATATATCGTAATCCAATGCTTGAAATTAACTTCACTGTTCGAATAAGGTATCCACAAAGGGCACAGAATCTGAACACGATTTTATAAATCCAAGATTGGGGTAACGACTTCACTGTTCGAATAAGGTATCCACAAAGGGCACATAATCTGAACACGATTTTATAAATCCAAGATTGGTGTAACGTATCCACAATTGATGCGATATCCACAGATAACGAATTTGCTTCCAAAGGTGGGATGGAGGGTTAAAATGGGTGGAGTATGGTAGGGTGATGGTTGTTAAGGGTAATATCTAGTGTTGAGGATCGTTGCAATAATTGCAGTAATTGAAGTAATTGAAATGATTGAAATGATTGAAATAATTGAAGGGAATTATTGTGACTGGTGGACGAGGACTATATGGCCACTGGCCAAAGGTAACCTCTTTTCAGCAATACGAGACAAGACTTTGCACTGCATAAATCTGTTAGACAAAACAAAAATACATGTGTAACTACTCTTCTGCTGCAACATGCAGATTACAACAGAAACAATTTAAGCAGTGTCCAGCGTCGGCATGTTGATATCCATGCATGCGTCTCGTTCCTAAAATAGGTCAGTCCATTCTTAAACATTCCTGTCTGCTGTGAATGAATTAGCTGGACAGTCCAGGTACATAAACAATAACAAGACTTGCTTCCTCCCCTGTCAGACAAAGTTACATGAGGGTCCGCTAGAGAATCCTCCTGTGCTTTCCACCGTTCATTCTTTCCCGCGTTCATAATAATAATATGCTCATACATTAATGTTACAAACATTGAAAAGTAAAATGGTCATTGAAATTATGAATGATACAAACATTGTAACATAACATCGCTTTAAAATACAAGCAGTGAAAATAAATGAATTTTCGTAAGCATTTATGATACAGACATGATAAAGGAAACCCGTTTTTATAATACACTTAGACTTTCACCATGATAGTAATATATTTCATTAGACTTTCACCATGATAATAATATATTTCATATCTATATATTTAAGCTAATTTCCTATATACTGGAAAAGCGAATACATACCCGCTCCGGAATTTATAGATAGTCTGTAAGTTAAACTAGAGGGCACTATGTGTGTTTAACTCAAGTCTCCCTTATGCACAGTTTTACTTTACAAGACTAAGAAATGCGTCTTACTCTTCCAGTATGCTTCTCACCATCATCATCATGTGACATATTCTTTCCAGAACGTTGTCTCCATTACAGCTGCTCTGAACGCATCACGATTCTGGGCAAGTCGACCTGCATCAGCCAAAGACAAGTTCAGACTCTCTGTGATGTCCTGGGTCCACCGTCGTCTAGCTCGACCCCTTCCCCTTTTTCCAGGGACCATGCCTTCCATCACTGTTTTTTCCAGACTATTATGTCTTTTTATATGACCGAAAAATTTCAGCTTCCTTATTGCGATGGTATTTAGGAGCCAATGTTCCTGTACGTTTAGTGAGTGCAATACTTCTCTGTTGGTCTTTTTTTCTGTCCAGGGTATTCTCAACATCCTTCTGTAGCATTTCATTTCGAATGATGTAATCTTTTTTGCAACTGTTTTATTGAGTGTCCAAGTCTCGCAGCCGTATGTTGCTACTGGGAATATACATGCTCTGATCAGTTGTAACTTTGTTTCTTTGCTTGTGCCTTGCCATAGGTTTTTCATCTGTATTAGCTTATGTGAAGCAATTGCAAGTCTTCTTTTAATTTCTACTGCACAGTCGCCAGAGCTGTTAATGATTGATCCTAAGTATTCGAATTCATTGACACTTTCCAGTTCTTCGTTATCAATTTCAATTTCTGGTTTGGTCTTTACTTTGTCTGTTGTCAATACTTTGGTCTTCTTGGTGTTTAGGTATAGATTCTGGGCCTCGCTGTGTTTTTTGGTGGACAGAAGTAATTGTTCAAGTCCTTTTGGGTTGGTCTCACCAGTGAAGTCTAAAAACTAGTTTCTTAAAGAAAGAATTATTTTCGATTTACTCGCTACATTTTAAACGATCCCACGATAGCCAAAATAGTTTGCATATTGAATGTCACTTGTACGTGCTGTGGGTTCCGAGCTCAAAGTATTAACAATGAGGAAGAAGACAGGCCATAAATTTCTAGACAGACGAGTCTGGAAAATCCGGTTGACCGAATCTTCACCTGAGTTAAGTGCGTGAGAAACATTTTTTTTTTCAGAAACTTAGGGTAGACAGAAAATAAAGCAATATACAGGATGGACAGAAAATTTCAAATAGGCAAATTATCTTCACTCTGCGACATTCGGTCTCTTTGGCTGTGTATTCTCTGTGTGAGAAAGTCGTGTTTGAACGAGCTCCAGAAAGTGTACTCTTGTTATAGAGTTGTATGATCTTCATATCAGCTAGGTTGTCCTACAGTTGGAGCCTAAGCGTGATTATATTTTTACGGACTAGTCAGTGCTGAAAGGAGAGGAATAAGTGAGAAATATTATATTAAATACTTCAGCAAGATGACTCTGATATTGTTCCCGTAGTCTACATGACGATAGACTGATTTTATGGACGAGCTAGACATTGCCATTGTCTATTTTATGGATGCATTCATTGAGGAGCTACGTTTCGTTGATTAAAATATATATTGTACAAAACGTCAATCAGGCATTATGGAGTTCTCTAATGTTGAGGACTGGCCTTACGTTTTGTGGTCTTTGCAAAAGTTGGACTAAAATTAAACATCTACCCTAGACAGCCTGGACACCATTTCCAGCTACTTAAAATACTCTAATGAATCCGGAGAGGGAAGAAGTATCTGTACCAGCTATCAGATAAAGAATTAACCCTCTACACCAAGCCAGTATAGTCTGTGCTGTCTAAGCAGTGTATAAATGCTTTGAAGAATAGCACGTGAAAGCACCTCGACATTTAGCTAACTTGGCCCTTCTATGAAATACCAAGGATGTGGTTGTAGACACTGTAGATGGAAGGTATTAAGCCTTTTTTTCTTGCTTAGCAAAGGTTGTCCATGTTTCGTTGCCTTATAGAAGTGTGCTCATGACACAGGCATTATATACTGCAGCTTTGATCATTGTGAGTTTGGAGTTTCCCCAAACATGCAGTGTGAGGCAGGCAACGGTAGCTGCAGCTTTGACAATGCGACGGACTATTTCCGTGTCCAGCAAGAGTTTGTAGTTGATGGTAAACCCCAGGAATGTAAAGTGGTGCACGACTGCCAATTTATAGTTATCGATAGTGATAACTGGTGCAACATTCACATCCTGACCCAGCACATTAGTTTTCTTTAGACTTATTGTGAGGCCAAAGTCCTTGCATGCTTGAGAGAAGCAATTCATCAATAAATAAATAAATATATATATAAATGCCTACTCACCGATGTAATGGCAAAACAGCAATGTGTCACAGAAGGAGTGTCGGAGGAGTAATGTAAACAAAGATGGCTGCTCCCTGCAAATAGTTCTAACTTTATCATTTCCATCACTTTTACATAATTTCATTTCATTTCTTTTTTTTTTTGACAAAAAAGTGCTCAATGATGAAAGAATGCTACAGCTGAACAGCGCTACTTGGGTAATAGTAAGTAGAGAATTACTGTTTCACTCTGTTTTCCAGTCGCTGTTTTCCTTATTTTTTATTGTTTGCGTTATGTACTTTCCACTTTCGCTTTCCGGTTTTGTGGCAGCCATCTTTGCTCCAACATGTGACAGAACTCAAAGGGAGTATTTTTTCTCTTATTTCTATAGTTTCGTGTTCTCCTCTTAATTCTCACTTTCTTTCCCTCCTGTCTCTTGTTTGACTGTCCCTGACGAAGGCCTTGAGGTAGCAACGTAGGTTTTTCTTGTCCTTTCTCTTTGTAAGACAAAGACGTATTACTATTTGTGTGTTTTTGTAATAATTTTTTTTTTCAATCTATCAGAAAAAAGTACAGAAGTAGAAATATGTTATTCCCAGAATCATCCCAGTATAAACTGTGCATAGCTGGGAGAACAGTCTTTCTTTTCAGTATGCAGTAATTATTTTGGAAGAAAAACTAAAATGGAACTACTATCAGGTGAATTTCCTGCAAATGATACTTTAGTCTGAAAAAAAGTCACCATATTTGTGGCACTGTGCACAAAATCGTAATGTACATCATCATTCTATTCATCATCTGCTTTTAAGTACCAGCTGACATCATCATAATAGAATGATAAAAAATCTGCTTTACGATTAGCAGTGAATACCATCCATTTTGTACTCAGGGTCCAAAAAGGCAGCACAGAATACAAACTTTGATGTCTACAAGGCATGCCCTTAAAGGCATTTAAGGAAGTTTGGGCATGGAGCCATCTGCTTCATCGAGTAGGACATTAGCCATAAAAATGTCAAGTAAATCATGAACACGCTACCTAAACAAAGTTATCATACCAATCATCTAAGATGGGATAATGCCATCCAACCAATGTCAAAGTACAGAAAAATCATGTCATCTTGATTTTAAAAAACTGTATGATCCTGGCAAAGGTAATACATTTCACGAAAAGATGAAAAGGTCTTCTCCACGTATTGCTCTAAGTGCAACACAGGGACAATAAAGTAAAGTAATTACCATATTATGTAATTTCGTAGTTTTATAATATCTTCAAGGATACATTACTTGCCTACGACCCTTTCCATGGCGCTCCCGTCTCTTCTCATCTTTCACTCCAACAAACTCTTGCTTAATAAAACTTAAAAGCACTTCATTGCTCCAGTCATTACTTCCAGTGAAGACACTGCTCTTTTGTATAGTCTCTCGAACTTCTGATAATTTTATGGAAGCTCCTGGTATATTTTTAAAATTCTCTTGAAGAACTGGTCCCACTTTTCTGTCAAGTAAGTGAGGGTCTGCTGAAAATGGATTACATCTGTTTCGTGAAAAGCTAATCACAGTGCATTCTGGCTGGTGAACTAAATTGTGCACCTGTTGAAACAACATGCATTTCTTCCCAATATAATTCATGGTGCACGGGATGTCTTTTTTTAAAAGAAATATTCATGCGTATATTGCTTTCCGGTGACAACATTTCTAGAATTGTCCCCATTTATATTAAGCAGTTCGGGTAAGTATTGTCTTTATTACATATTTATATATTTAGCCAGTGAAGTCTCACTGCTCATCATTGATGAAGCTTCTGTGCTTTCGTGCCACTGTTTCCGTTTTTCTGTACTTCTGACGCAAAACGGAAATGAATGAAATGACCACTGGAAAATTTAGTGCCGACATCAGGGCATGCAGCAGAAAGACCACAAAATAATTATTTTCTGCCATGTTTTGGTGGCTGACTTACTCAAGCTTATTAAATATTTTTTAGTGTGCTTTATTAATAGCAGATCTTTGTCATACCTGTCAACCTGTACGAATTTTTCGTACAATGTACGTTTTTTCTATACTATTAGCAGTGTACCGCCGTACAGACTCGTTGTACGGATTATCCTTCTTCCCCCCCCCCCCCCCCCCCTCCCCCCCTCCAAAATAAAATTGAAAAGAAAATTTTGACATTTTATTTTTTAATGAAAAAAAAATCTAAAAATATTTTCCAACCCGTTTTTTTTTAAATTTTAAATCAGAAAATATTTTCTAGCCCAGGTTTTTTTTTTTTTAAATCAATTTTTTTTTTTTTTATTCCGGGAATCTCGAGGTCTGTTTTTAAACTGAGGTCTCTCCCAGCAACAGATCAGATCCTTTTATACCCAACAATTCGGCAAAAACTTTTAATTCGGCCTCACACACTTTTGGTTTTCAGGGTGACATGACATATTTTTAAAGTTATCTGCCACCAAACTTCGACGCCATTTTGTTTAAAAAAAGCTAAGCACTTATAACTTAGTTATATATTGCTGTTGTTTTGCTTTGTTGCAATTTAATCGCTGTTTTATTCTTTCCAGTTATATCTTGCTCTTCAATATATTTCCGATAAATTAGCGTCATAATATTCTGTGTAGGCCTTACATAACTAGAAAAACAAAAGTTTTTTTGCTTTGAGAAGGCCTACTTTATTCCAGATATCGAGATTCACTTTTAATTTTAAATAAAGTAACGATCTATTATCACTGGTCTAGGCTACCAACTTTTAAATAATAATTTTGTAAATTTTTGGTAGTTCGTTTATTTCCTAGATTTGATATTCTGTTCATAATTTGGTTAAAGTTTTATTTTTTGCTGTTGGCTCTGCTTCGTTGTATTTTATTTTTGTCGTTCTTTTAATCTTTCCAGTTATATTTTGACCATTTAAATATTTCCAATAAATTAATATCATAAAATGCTGTGTAGGCCCTACAAAAGTAGAAAAAAAAGTTTATTTGCGTTGAGTAGGTCTACCTACTTTATTCCAGCGGTCGAGATTTGCTGCTTTACTTTTTAGTAAAGTGGCAATCTATTATCACTGGTCTAGACTCATCTCATCTCAACCCATAACCCGTCATGGGTTGTAGGGGTGCCATGGTGGAAGCATCAGCAAACAGGGTCCTCCACTGCTCTCTATTCTCAGCAATGCGTACAAGTGTGGAGAAACCGTGTCCTGCCCATTCTTTGATGTTATCAGCCCAGGATTTTCTTTGCCTTCCTCTTCTCCGTTTACCTTCGACTGTTCCCTGGAGGATCGTTTTCGAAAGGGAGTCATGACGAGTTACATGCCCAAACCAGGCAAGCTTTCGACGTTTCACTATTGACAAAAGTGGTTCTTGGTGGCCTGCATAGGTGTTTATCTTCTCTCTAACATAGACATTTGTTTTGTGCTCTTTATAGCAAATGCGCAAAATTCTTCTAGACTACCAACTCTTAAGTAATAATTTTGTAAATTTTTGGTGGTACATTTTTTCTTCCTAGATTTGATATTCTGTTCATAATTGGGTTAATTTTTTTTTTTTTCTGTTAGCTTTGCTTAGTTGTATTTTTTTTTTTTTCGTTCTCTTAATCTTTCCAGTTATTTTTTGATCATTTAAATATTTCCAATAAATGAATGTCATAATATTCTGTGTCAGCCCTACATAACTAGAAAAAAGGTTTGTTTGCATAAACTTTGCTGCTTTATTTTTCAATAAAGTGGCGATCTATTATCACTCTTCTAGCAACTTTTTAATAATAATTTTGGAATCAAGTTTTATTTTTTCTTCCTAGATTCGTTATTCTGTTTATAATTATTTTTTGCTGTTAGCTGTTTGCTTTGCTTCGTTGTATTTTTAATCATTCTCTTCGTCTACAAAGATTATTAATTGAAATATTTTATCCATTGAATGATGGCTGAGCCTAATTCAAAGAAACAAAAGCTTGCAGGTCATGCTAAGTTTCAGGCCGAATGGGTTTAACTCTTTCCTGGCAGGCATTGTAGATGCATCCATGTTAGGATCAACCCATGCATTTTGTAGATTATGCAGCAAAGATATTAAAGTAGTAGCTTGAGGATTTAGATTATATGATCTGAAAGTACATTTTAAATCGAAATTGCATGAACAAATGTTTGCAATGAAGAAGGGAGCGTCTATTAAGACCTTTTTTTGCTCAGCCAAAGCAGGAAGAGGGTGGCATTGCAAGGGCTGAAGTTGTACATGTATTTGCCAATTTCATTGCCCAGCATAACTTAACTGCATCTGTTGCTGATCACTTCTTATTTTAAAACTGTATTGTGTATAATTTATTAATATATTTTTGTGTACGGCTTTTATGGTGTTTGTAAGGATTTTTTTGGTCCGAGGTACAGGTTTTTGTATCAGGAAGTTGACAGGTATGCTTTGTAGTTATTTAAATAGATCTCATTGCACAATTATAAAAATGAATTAGCTCTATTGTATGTAAAGCTTAGAAAAGATTTAATGCTCATAAACATATTTTGTATACCAGTGTTTCCCAAACTTACAGTAATCATGTACCCCTAATAAGGGTTTAGTCTTACAGGTGTACTCTCTCAAGCGAAGATGATTTGGGAGTAGTTTTAATAGTACTATTTTATCTACACTAGAATATATATATCATCTGTGAACTGTATCAAATTATTTTTCATATATTTAAATTTTTCATTCAAATCATTTACTATTATAGTAAAAATTGAATGGGATAAAACTGATCCTTGAGGAATGCCATTCTGTTGTTCATAAAATTCTGACTTGTCTTGTTATAGCTAAGGCCTATGATGAATGCTGGAGAAGGTGCTCTCTTTAAAATCAAAAAGATAGGAATTAAAGGTGGAAGGGTAACTCAACCTGAGACAAACATAACTTTCAAAGAGGCAAAGAGTTTTATCAGAACCAGATACAAAAAGAAATGGGATGCAGAGTTTCCAGGCCACACCAAAATGATGCATATTACCAGCTCAACAGAAAATAACATGTAATAATCTTCAGACTTCACACAGGTCACAGCAGATTGGGATATCATCTATTCAACAAGCTAAAGATAGGAACTACCAATGAGTGTAAATGTAAATCAATACCCTTTAGCTCCCCAGGGAGCATAGGCCTTCAACAAACACTTACCAAGTCCTCCTGTCATGTGCCATCAGCTCATGTTCTTTCCACGTTTCTTCATCATTTTCACTTCTATCTTCAGCTTTCTTCTCCATGTGTGTGTTTTTTTTTTGGGTCAACCTCTGCCTCTCTTTCCCTGGGGATTCCAGAACAAGGAGTGCCTTGTAATGCTATCAACAGGTTTCCTCAATGTGTGTCCTATCCATCACCAGTGTCTTCTTCTCATCTCTTGTTCTGCTGGCACTTGCCTGGATCTTGTCATCAGTTTCACTTTGCTGACTTTGTCATACCATTTCAATCCTTCTATTCTATGCACACATTTATGAATGCCTGTAACTTTTTTGTTCTAGTTTTTGTTGTTTTCCATGTTTTAGAGCCATACAATAGGAGTCTCTTTACACATGAGTTCTTCTTCTTCTTCCTCGTTCGTCCTGAAAAGGACGTTGGTTGCGTTGTGTCTGTTTACAGCGGAGCTGCGATATCTACGCCTTTCGGCCGGCACATCCGACTTCAGCACGGCATTTTTTGGGGACCGGGTTTGCCTCCCCTCTTCGATCCCTACTCTCTCAGCCAGACTACAGTGATGCAGCCTGTTTCCAGGACCACCACGTGGAGGTGGAGTAGGGTCTTGGTCAGCTCTGGTTCGCTGACCCTGACGCAAGCAGTCAAGCTTCATGAGTTGAAGATTCTTATTTTTGTGTTGGACTTGATTTCTCTTGATCTCCATATATTTCCCAATGCAAAAAAGATCCTCTTGCATTTTTTAATCATTATTTTGATATCATTGTCTGTCAACTTTGTCTATATTGCTGCCAAGATATGTTTAAGATTTTATATCTTGTAGTAGTGTTTCCTCAAGTTTGACATTGTTATCACTTCTTGCATTTATTCTCATTATTTTTGTCTTTTTCCTGTGTATTTTCAGACCTACTTATTGTGATTTCTAGTCAAGTATTTTCATTTTGCTTTGCAGTTTATTACCAGTTATGGGACAGAACAACCAAGTCATCTGCAAAATCTAGATCATCAAGCTGTTTTGTCAGATTCCACTGAAATCCATTTCTGTTATGTGATGTCAACTTTCATAACCCAATCTACTGCTAGTAAGAAAAGAAGTGGAGGCAAGAGGCATCCCTGTTGCACTCCTGTTCTTATCCCAAATGGTTCTTTAAAGTTGTCCTTCATGAAGAACTCTGCATGTCATGTCTTAAAGTTTTCTTTTTATTAAGTTCATGATCTTCATGGGAACTCCATAATTCCTCATCAATATCCCACAGACCTGTTTTGTCAAAAACCTGCTTGTTCATCTCTCAGTTGTCAATAATCTCTCAAGGATGATCCTGTTTAATACACTGATAGTAATATTATTCCTCTATAATGAGTGCATTCTTGTAAATTGTCCTTCTTAGGCAATTGCACCAGATAACCTTCCTTCCATTCTGTTAGTATTTCCTCTCTCACCCAGACTTTGCCAAGTAGAGGTATCAATATCTGTTTAGATGGCCTCTGCTGGATTGCCATCTGGACCAGCTGCTTTTCAATCTTTCAGAAGCTTTATGGCTTTCTGTATTTCTTCCCTGCTTGATCGTTCACAGCTGATTTATAGCTCATCTTCTGCTGGATGTCTGGGGGATTTGTTGGAGCTGTTCTATTGAGAAGTTACTTAAAATGTTCTGTCCATCTCTCCATTTGTTCTTGTATGAGGTATATTCCTAAGCAATTTTCCATTGTTATCTCTGATGAGGTCATTGTTTGCTTATATTGCCCAGTTAGCTTCTTTATATTGATGTAGAGTGTGTAAATGTGACACTGATAAAATGACTGCTGAACATCAGCTTCAAAGATGCCCCAACAAATGAGGAACAGAGAAAGCGCAAATGGCTGTCACTAGTACCATTCCTGGAAAAAATAATAGCCTGAAGCTGACCACTGCTTTCTTTGAAAATATTCAAGTAAATATCTGAGAGTTTACGATGAAGATATATATATATATATATATATGTGTGTGTGTGTGTGTATATATATATATACGAGGGGGCTTCAAATGAAAACCTTAAATTTGCGAAAGAAATTCGAAACACCGTGCCATTTTCATATAAGTTAGCAGTATTGTTGCTAAGGACGTCAAGAGTGTTCTGCAGGTGGCATCACGCTGCTCCTCTTTGGTGCATGCCATTAGTGGGGTGGCCATCTTTAAACTTCCACTGTGACTTCATGTGGTTCGTCTGCACCGTAATGCCACCTGTTTTCCTACCATTTTTCTGACATTATAATTTCTTATTCTGTTTCTCCTGGTAACATTAATGGCTTTTCTGAAACATCTTACCATGATGTGATTGTCCTATCCTGTGCTTTGGTCGTGGAGCATGTTTGACACTGATAACAAAGAGTTGGTAGGAATAAATAATTTTTCAGCTGTCTAATTTCCATAATGATATTCAAATACTTGAAAATGCCTTCAACAGTTTAGACAGATATTCCCAGTGATGAAGAAGAAGGACTAACACTGGCATGTAACAACTGTCGTGTCTACAATGACAGTTCTTGTTTTAACAACTATTGTGTCAACAATGGTCAGATGTCGAAATTGTTAATGGATAAATTCTTCTTATTTCTTCATATTTCATGCCAGCTGCCATGGGTGATCACGTTCTCTACAACTTCATATCCCAAGTGTTGTTTATCAGTTATGCTGTTGACGTCTTTCTTGCCACGATGTTTAACTGTCCATATCTTATCTTTTTGTTGTCGTCAATCTCTTTTTTTTTCAATATTTTCTCATTTTAGTTTTCTCATTACATACCCAAAGAAAGCATATTGTGTCCTTCTAGTGTGAGTATAACACTTCTGTTGCACACTTTCAGGAGATCTTTTTAGATGTCAATGGTATTTTAACATTCTTCTGTCAAACTGCATCTCTGTGATTGTTGTTGATTATCCATGACTAATTTCCTTATGTGAGTACTGGCTCTATGTAACTATGAAAAATGTCTTTCTTGCTTCCATTGACAAAGATTTATTGCACTGAATACTTTTTATGTTATGAGATGCTGCTTTTGCTTGAGTTACTCTCCTCTTCACTTCTCAGATGAGTCTTCCATCTAATGTTGCTACTGTTTGAATTTACTGTCTTGTTTCTAAACTGTCCCATGCTATTGATGGGGCATTCTGAAATATTCTTGTCATTGAGAGGACATTGTCACTACTGTATCAATTATTTCTAGTAACACATAATGTGTTATTAATACTGATTTATCAACATCTCTCATGAAACTATATTATGTTATTATGTACTACACCACTGCTTTTTCTTACATATCCACCACAGATGTCATTACATTTTCACTGGTACTAGCAGCATGGATAGATCTAAGTAAAGCATTTGACAAGGTTTGGAAAGAAGGGCTTCTGAAGAAACTGAGAAATTGTAGAGCGAATGGTAAGATGTACAAATGGGTGAAAGCATACTTGCATAACAGAAGAGCCCGAGTACAACTAGATGGCCTCAAGAGTAAGAAAATTCTACTGCGTCATGGCATCCCTCAGGGAGGGGTTCTGTCCTCCACACTTTTCCTAGTCTACATCAACGACCTGGTTGCTGAACAACCACATGGAATGAAAGTGGCAATGTACGCTGATAACCTGGTAATATGGTGCACAGATGAGCAAGCAACAGTGGCCACCAAACTGCTACAAAGAGTTATAGATGCCTTAACCTCATGGGCAAATAGATGGTGTGTTAGCATCAACACAGACAAGTGCAGCACTACGCTTTCCACCCTCTCTCCCAAACAAAAAGCTGGAGTCATCAAGATAAACGAAGAGCTCATGAGAGAAGATAAACAACCCACCTATCTCGGAGTTACATTCGATGATAGGCTGACATGGAAGCAGCACATCAACAAGGCAGCAACAAAGGCCAGGAGGAAGTTAGCCATCCTGAGAAAACTAAGTGGAACCACATGGGGAGCCAGCAGGAAAATACTTAGTAAAGTTTACCAGCACGGCATACGACTTCAACTGGAATATGGGTCAGCTGCGTGGTGTCCAGCATCAAACACCACATTACAAGAGCTAGATAAGGGGAAGACCAGGTGCTTATGGTCATCACGGGGGCAATGAAATCAACGCCTGTAGTGGAGATGGAGAAAATAGGGAGGATACAAGCACTGAGAGAACGCAGAGACACGAAAGTGCTAACACAGGCAGAAAAGTTCCTCCGTATGCCGAGCCATCCAATGAAGGACAGATTCCAAAACCTAGCAATGGGGTGATTGAAAAGAAACAGCTTTATCCACCAGGCCAAACGATTTCGTAGACGAACCTCAGACCTGCCTGAAGTTAACAGCCCCCTAAAATCTGTGCTAGAACAAACCCCTTGAAGAGAGGAGCCTGGACTACCAGTACACATCCAGACAAAAGTGAAAGGAATATTCAACAGGGATGAACAGAACAGCGTGCAACTATGGACAGTCACTCTCAGTTTCCTGGATGATGAGTACCCACAGGACCTCTGGGTCCGAGTATACACGGATGGGTCAGCACCGAATGCAGTAAAGAATGGAGGAGCAGGAGTGTACATAGAATACCCAAACAACACTAGGGATACGGTCAGAGTACCAACGGGGAAATTCTGTAACAACTATGTTGCAGAAATCCAGGCAATCAAGGTGGCAACTGAGAAACTGTTGAACACCAATCTCGGTCCACAGCCTGTAGTATTCCTGACAGATGCAAGATCAGCACTCCAAGCACTTCAGTCCAGAAAATTGCCACGTATACAAGCCCTTTTGAAGTTTTCTAATTTTCCATCCTGTGCTAGAGTCCTGAAATTCCAAGTTCTTATGGTCGTCTTTCTTTGATCCTTAGCCGCCGACCGTCAAAGCAGTCAGTGGTCATCACGCCTGGTGGTTTCTTGTAGAGCAACAACAAATTGATTCCACTTTGCAAGGTCGGTGGCCATCCTTCGAACAGTGCCCCAACTCTGGTTCATTCTTTGCATCTCAGCCTCCGCAGTCCTTCGCCAAGTTCTTTATCGTCGGCCTCTCTTTCGTTTTCCTTCAGGGGTCCATAGCATAGCTGTTCTTGTGATAACATCTGGGTCTCTTCTGAGTACATGGCCAACCCAGCTCCAGCATCTGCCAGCTATGATGGTGTGCACGTCGATTTTTCATATTTATTCTGCAGTTTTCACTGTATCTTTCATGGTTTGTTCATGTAGGTCAAAGTTCTTGAATTCCAGCTGGAACCTTTTAATTGCCTTAAGTTCTTTACACTCTTTACAAAAGGACTCCTCTATTTTAAAGTATCTGATTCCTTGTTCAAGTAAAAGCAGTTTTTTTAAGTTAACTGGTATTTTCAGTTCATCTTGCATTTGTCTTTTTAACTTCGCTTTTTTCTTTTTTTAGTTATTTATATGCACATCTCCCTTTTATGCTCTAGCCCCATGCGTCTATCCATTCTTCGGCTATTGCTACTAGACTCCTGATTTCAAATCTCTATAGTCTTGCTTCAGTTTTGTTGTCACAGCTGTCACTTCATAAAACTTTAGAGGTGTTTTATACAGTTGCCAGGCCCCCCCCCCCCCCCTTTTACCACTGCAACCCCACTTTGCGTTCACAGACACTCATGTATTTTGGTCCACAGCTGCTTATTCAATATTCATAGCTAACTTCTACATCTAAAGGCTGTTCAACCATATCCACCACCAAGTTAAATCAGCCAGATAGTTGAAGGACAGGCTCTTCCTCCAGGTATATGAATTCCCATATGTCTATTTCAGTCCACGCAGTCATCAATCTAATAGTTCTACTTACTTAAAGGCATTTCTGTCAGGTGGCTTTGACTTAAGAATGCTCAGAAGCTTCTCCATTTTTTCAGATGTTGTCCCCGATTTCTCCACTTTCTCTTTGTCATTGAAAGTGATAGCATTAGCCTGTCGACGGGAAAATAACAATAATAATTTGATTAAGAGAGCACAAGGAAATTATAATTCAAGCACTTAATTTGAGAACTCCTTATAGCTAGATAAAGAAGGATATTGCAAAGGTAAAATCAGCTTCACATCATCAAAAGCATTCTCACAAAAAGAACAGTCATTGGTAGTGGGAAAGAAAGTATTACGGGGCTATGTACATACTATATTAGATGTGGACAAGAAACAAACAGATTGACGTAAACCTGGAGGCAGCTGAGATATGGTTCCTAAGAAAAATCCAACAGATACCATAGACAACCAGTAAATTAAATGAGAAGATCCTCAAAGAAATATAAGAAAGTCATCAATTAATAAACACACTACGGTGCATACAGTCACATTTCTTTGGACTCATCATAAAAAGCAAACAACAGTAGAGAATATGGTACTAATCTGTAAATTCAACTCAAAATTCAAGGGGAAAAAAACACAAGCAAGACAAGTGCTTTGAGTGGATATGGAAACAAACTGATACAACATGGAAGGGCTGACTGAAAGTCAAACTGCACTGAAGTATGAGGGAAAATGTATACATTGATCAGTCAGCACCATGACAACAAGAACTGCCACAGCACAATGGCACATGAGCAAAAGGATGACAAAAGAGCAAGGTGTCCCATAAGAGGAGTACTATCACCCATGCTCTTCTTTTTATACATAAATGATACAACATAAAGAATACGACATAAATGATAAAACATAAATGATAAAACATAAATGATATAACATAAATGATACAATTTTGTTTTTACACAAAGTATCTCTTTCAACCCTTAATAGGTTATCATTAGGAGATACAATGTAATAAATTCAAGACAATAAAATCAAATTTTTGATATCCAAATATAGTATCTTCTTCTGCCCTCCACTCAGTCCTAATATAGTAAATCAAAACCAAAATTGCGTGAATCAAGTTGTGTGACACCCCCCACCCCCCTTTTCAAGAAACAAACAAACAATAAAAATAAAAAACAAACTTGTACAAACAAGAAAAAAAAACAACAACAAAACAAAGTAAAGTCTCTCACAACTGCCCTGCTGTTAACAAGGTGGAATGGGGTGAGAAAGCCTGAAGGTGTCCGATATTACATCAAATCCTATATTGTGCAATTGCCTAGGTCTATCTACTCAGATGCATACGGTCACTGGGCTGGTACAGTGGGGAGATTTGGGACAGGTGAAACCAACGATCGAGGACTAAGGCTAATAGAATTTGCCAGCAACTATAAACTAACCATTGCAAATACACTATTTCCTCATAAGTTATCAAGAAGAACAACGTGGCATGCCCCAAAAACTGAGATACATGGCCAAATTGATTTTATTCTTGTATCCAAAAGATTCAAGTCCAGTATTAATAAAGCCAAGACTAGGACTTTTCCTGGCGCCGACATTGGTAGTGATCACGACATGGTATTGATGACGCTCAAGATTAAACTTAAAAAGAACTATAATCAAAACAGATGTTCTCAGTTAAGATTCAATTTAGACAAACTGAAAGATCCAGAAATCGCGGGAATCTTTGAGGCAACTGTTGGAGGAAAATTCGCAGCTCTCAACTTTTTGGAGGATGATATCAACTCAATCACAGAGAACATGAAAGACGTGCTCATTGAATCAGCAACAGAAATACTTGGTAAAAGAAAGAAAATAAACAAACCATGGGTTACAGATGACATTCTGAAGTTATGTGATACACGGCGGGAAATGAAAAAGGTTAAGAAAGAGGTTCCTGAAGCAGCATGGCAATACAGTATGGTGAATAAAAATATTAGGAAGAAAATGAAACAGGCCAAAGAAAAATGGGTAGCTGATCAATGTGAGTCCATTAATACGGGGCTAATAAAAGGTAACAGCAAGGCAGCTTTTGACACATTAAGAAAACTTTCAAAACCCCAACAGCCCAGGGTAACTGTCATAGAAGATAGCAATGGGGCCCTGCTCAATGAAAAAACAGCTGTAATGAGAAGGTGGACAGAATATTGTAAAGAATTATATAACTGTAAACTTGACACTGACTTAGGCATATTAAACAACATTAAGTGCGAAAACAGGGAACTCGGAAATGCAGCAATATTACGGGAAGAAGTGGAAGAGGCTATATGTTCGATGAAAGGGGGGGAAGTCACCGGGTGTGGATAATATCCCAGCAGAGCTCTTGAAATATGGAGGACCAGATATAGTAAAAATCATGACAACAATTTGCCAGAAGATATGGAGTACAAAAAAATGGCCAAAAGAATGGACGCAGTCATTAGTAATACCGCTTCCAAAGAAAGGAAATCTAAAAATGTGCAAGAACTACAGAACCATTAGCCTTATTAGTCATCCAAGTAAGGTGATGTTAAGGATACTTTTGAACAGAATAAAACAGAAATCAGAAGAAATCTTGTCAGAGGAACAGGCTGGCTTTAGACCAAAAAGAAGTACCTCAGAACAAATCTTCAATATTAGATTACTTATCGAAAAACATCTCCAACATCAACACGATTTATACCATAACTTCATCGATTTCACAAAAGCCTTCGATCGAGTCTGGCATGAAGGCTTATGGCAAGTAATGAGAAAATTCAATTTTGATACCAACATCATAGGTATCATTGAAGCACTATACAAGGACGCAAGCAGTGCTGTTTTTGCAAGCAACGACATTGGAGAATTTTTCAAAACAACTGTAGGAGTTCGCCAGGGATGTATCCTGTCACCAGTGCTCTTTAATATATATCTAGAACATATTATGCAGGAGGCTCTCTACGATTATAAATCAACCATATCGATTGGAGGCCGACCTCTGTGCAACCTACGTTTTGCTGATGATATTGATCTGATAGCTGGATCAGAATCAGAACTTCAAGACCTTACCTCTAGACTGGAGAAAGTAACAAGAACGTATGGGATGGAAATTAATATAGAAAAGAGCAAGATATTGGTGAATAGCCATAAGAAACATGTTCCGACCAACATTACGTTAAATGGGCAAACGTTAGAAGAAGTTAACACCTTTAAATATCTCGGGTCCACTATATGTAGTGATGGAAGGTCAAGTAAAGAAATCAAGACAAGACTTGAGATGGCCTCAGCTGCCATGACAAGGTTGAATGTGATCTGGAAAAGTAACATCAGTTTTCCTGTGAAGATCAAATTATACAAATCACTTGTATTATCTATTCTCTTGCTTGAGGAACTCTGACAATAAATCACCACGGCAAGCACTCACATGCAATACGTCCTAAGAAGTAAACAAGTATCTATATTTCTTGAAAGAAAAGTATATCATTCAACACTTGATGGGTTATAACTAGAATACATAGTGTAGTTAATGAAAGATAAGAATTTAGATTTTCAGTATCAAAATATGGTATCTCTTCACTCCACTCTGTCCAAATACAGTGAATCAAAAATGTAAAACTGTGTGAATGTGTGTGTATGCCCTCCACTTCCAAAAACACCCACCCAAAAAAAACCAGTACACAAACAAAACAAAAAACTACAAAGTAAAAAAATGTCTCTCACAACTGCCATGCTGTTAACAGAAGGAGAAGGGTGGGAAAGCCCAGGGGTGTCCAGGATGACAACCAATCCACGAATCATCTACCATGATCAACAAGTTTTACGCATTAACAAAGGTGGAACTTCAGAAATGTATTTATTATGTTTGAAAGCTTAAACACAAATGGCAAAAACCCGAGAATAAAACAGAACACTAATAGCAATAAACAGGGTGTTACACACGTCTGTGGCCTAATGGATATGAACGCAGTTTCATAATCCAGATATACCAGGTTCAAAACCTGCTGCAGGCGGTTTGGAAGCAAATCGCTTTGTGTGGATTTTTAACAATGGTATAAGCGCCGTACCGTTCAGAAAGCAATGGCAAACTACTGAATGAAAAAATTGCCTAGAAAAATCACAAACAGCAAATAAAAGCTGGGGTTGATTGCCACGTCCTGTAAAGGATAAGCAACTAACTTTTTTTTTTTACACAAAAATAATGATACAGTCTTAATAGTGAAACATGAAAATAACTGACACAACAGTGACAGATTGTAAAAATAATGCTAAATAGCAAAATGACAGAAGTTATGGCTGAACTGAAGAATAGAATTCACCAAAATGCACTATCAAAATAAATAGAATGGGTTTGTTGTTGTTGTTTAACTAGGGCTTCTCGCTCTTTTGCAGCCAAGTCAAAGACTCCTTGGTATTATCTACACTGTAGATCTAGGATTTTCCTATGGTTTTTCTGCCATTCCAAAATGTGTTGAGTTGAAGTCATGAGCTCCAGTTTCTACAACATGGCCGACATTTAAAGGATTATTACATCTGGTACCAAGCTAGCAGTAAGAAGCGTGTTGCTTACGGTGCATTCTCCGCCATTCCAAGGGGGCTCTCTGACTAGGCAGAGCTAAAATACTGTGCTCTGATTCTGGGCTCTCCCAAGGAATTGTCACGTCCTGCACAGAACCACTTCTCAGCTACCCGTGCCTATCACCAGGGTCCATAGTGAGATCCTCCTGCATGCAGTCAACCAGGTCAAATCCAAAGAGTTAAGTGACTCCTCCAAGCTTAGTGTGCTATTCTGGGTTCTCAACAAGTTTCGACACATGGGGAATTCCTGGAAGTGTATGGATGATTTCAAGAGTAAATGAGGGTGTAATTAGCCTCTTAGACAGAGGTTCACATCCATATCTATGTACTATAGCATTGTGCATAGTTGGTGGTCATATAAGGATGACTCCAGATATGCCTCCATGAATATAGAATGGGTTTGAACCAAATCAATAGATACACATGGGCATGTCATTAGCATCCAGCGTAAGGCACAGTGTAGTACAGCCCAAGCTGCATTTCATAAAAAGAAAAAATAATCTAAGCATAAACATTCAACCATTGTTAGTGGAAGTAAGACAGAGTGTTTTTCAGTGTTACATAGAGATGCTCTTTTCAAATGGAAGCAGCTCATAGACAATCAATAAACAAGCAAGGTAGACAACTGAGATGTGGTTTTACAGAATGTTAAGAATACCACGGACAGCTTCTCCTTCTTCAAAGACCATGCCTAGTGGCATAGGAGTTAGTGTCTCTCCATAATTTCCTGTCTCCAGTATAATTTATCAATTCTGTTGTTGATCTCACTCCATGCCACGATATAAAACTGTCCAGTATTTGCTATCTTTTCTTCCCCTATTTCTTTTTCCTTCAATTTTACCTGTTTTTACGATATATTCAAGCTTTCCTCTTCTCATATCTATGCCTAAAATAAAGTGGATTGCTTCTTTCTAACATGTAAAATTAGTTTCCTTTGCGCATTGGCCTCTTTCAGGGGATCCTCATTACTCTTTTTGGCTGTCCATGGTATTTTTAACATTCTTCTGTAAAACCACATCTCTGTAGCTTCTAGTGCTTTCACTACTTGTTTATTAATTGTACATAACTCACTCCCATATGTCAGGATTGGTTCTATACAACAACGCTCTCTCTTACTTCTATCGACAAAAAATTGTTCCACAAATTACTCTTCATTTTATAGAATGCTGTTTTTGCTCGAGCTATTCTGCTCTTCACTTCTGAGAAGTATATTCCATCCGCTGTTATTAATGTACCCAGGTATTTGAATCTATTGACCTGTTTTAAAACTGTTCCATTTACTTTGATAGAGCATTCTGGAGAAGCCATTTTCTTTGAAACGACCATTACTTCTGTCTTTTTGCTGTTAAGGTTGAGGCCTTTATTTTCACTTTCTGTCACTATTGTATCAACCATTTCATGCAGCTCCTTTTCACTTTTTTTGCTATAAAGACTGTATCAGCAGTGTATCTCAAATTGTTTATAGTATGTCCACCAATGGATATTCCTGATATGTCCTCCATTGATCTCATTATACTTTCACTGTACAGATTGAACAGATCCGGTGACAGCACACATCCCTACCTGACACCCTTTTTTACTGGCTGAAACGTTCCTATTTGGCTGCTAATTCTTTTGCTGTTTGTTGCCAGTACATGTTCTTTATTATTCTCAAGTCATTACCATCAATGTTGACTCTTTCTAACATTTTGATAATGTCCTCATGTTTCACTTTGTCAAATACCTTATTGTAATCTACGAGTATAAAACATTAGTACAGCAAAAAAAGGAAGATATTTCTCAATTATTACTCAAGGAAACAATCCAGTATTTTTAAGTAAAGAAAAGGTAGTCCCATAGCAAATAATGTTGTAGGGGAGTGAAGTGTTAGAGACTTCACCATACTAGGTCCAGCATCGAGAGGTGGGGTGACCAGTTCACTTCCTCGCTGCCTTTTCCTTTCCTAACTCAAAGAGCACAGCCAAGTACCCATTTACAGCTGGGTAGACTAGAGCGTGTCAGAACCGTGATTCAAACCCGGCACCTTTGGCGCGAGAGACCACTGCTCTAACCTATCTTTGAGTATGTCACGAGAAGAGAGCAAAGCTGGAACACTTTGTGTCTGGCAACAGGGCGATGACTGAAAGAAAATGATGAGCTTCAGGACAACAGAGGGAGGAAATACTGGACAGTTTTAACACTGCTGCATGGAATAAGTCAACATCAGAACTAATTAACAGCTGCAGTGCCAGGATGTTGTGGAGAAACATGATCACTGACTTAGCAACAGAAGAATGAAAATATTCCAATATTATACTGGCAATTTATAAATAGCATGCTCTTCTGTACATTTGTGAACACAAGGGACTATAATTTTTTACTGAATACTTCATTTCAAAAAAATTATATAACAATACACTCACTGTTGTATCAGACTTCCAACTTACTTGTAAAAGCTTTGAAGTAATTTCAGATGGGTACAACTCAAGAAGTTCATTCCAGTTTTTCCTTAGCTTGCTCCATTCCTGTGCATTCATGGCTTCAAAGGGACTTAATCACTGAAACTAAAATATATATGTATGTAGATACTGCTGCACACAAGATTAAATTAGACATAATTCAGCATCAAGCTTTATGTACAATTGCAGGTGCAATCAGATCAACATCAATGGGAGCTCTAGAGGTGGCTTTAAGAATTCTACCCTTAGAATTACGGAGAAAGGAGTTAAGACTAAATTACATGAACAAAGTTATGTTAGATACGTCTGACCCAGCACAAACAGCTTTTACCAGATGTCAACTAACATCTCAAGTCAATCCAATGAATACCACTAGATACCCTACTGAATGGAAGTGTATGGAGGAAATTGTCCATCTGGGTACTTTAATTACATCAATTAATAACAGTTGTGAATACATGCCAATGGTTCCACCCTGGGAGATTAAGAAACCAGACACGGACTACCACCTAGCAGAAATACTTCACCGGAGTCAATACCTTGTTAGGTATTGCGGCCTGTGCACCCTGATTACCCCCAGAACTATGCCGGCGTGAGTTTTACTCCTAGAAGGTTCTACCAGGCTGGACAGCTTTGTTCGGGTAGGGGTCAGACTAAAGCAGACACTCTGGTCCTCCAGGTTGGGGGTTTTAGCGTAGGGTTGACACCCTTGTCTATTTAACAAGAAACGAAGTTACGGAAACGACAACAAATGAACAAACTTTGCTGCGGGACGGACATCCATAGTCTGTAGCTTGTATAACTGCCAGCGGTGAAAGCCGAAAGGAAGCCACTGACACGAAAACGGCCGTCCTGATAACAAAACGTGAAACTTAATATGTATGGCCGGCAGGTGGGTCTGGGCATCAATCTGGGGAAGACAGGGGTCGTGACGCTCGGTGTGGGCAGCCCTGGACCCATGGCAGTGAGGAATCTGGGGCAGACAGACACCTTCACATACCTGGGATGCATGGTGACACCAGACGGCGGAGCAAGCAAAGACATCAATAACAGAATGAGCGGAGAAAGAACAGCCTTTGTTAATCTGAACAACATCTGGAAGTCCTCTCAGTACAGCACAGACACAAAATTAAGATTATATGAGAGCTGTGTACTTTCTGTGCTTCTCTATGGTGCGGAATGCTGGAGAGTAACAGAGAAGGAAATGTTGAAATTGTCCTCTTTCCACACGGTCTGTCTAAGAAAAATTCTCAGGATCTTTTGGCCGAATGCCATCACCGACCATGACCTGCTTACTCGGAGCAACCAAGAGGACATGCACACCATCATAACTGGCAGACGCTGGAGTTTGGTTGGCTATGTCCTCAGAAGAGACCCCGATGCCATCGCAGGAACAGCTGTGCTATGAACCCCGGAAGGAAAACGAAAGAGAGGCCGACCAAAAATAACCTGGCGGGGGGGGGGAGGGGGGGGGGTGCTGTGGAGGCTGAGATGCAGGGAGTGAATCAGAGCTGGGGCGCTGTGCGGGGAATGGCTGCCGACCGAGCGAAGTGGAAGCAGTTTGTTGCTGACTTACAAGATGCCATCAGGCGTGATGGCCACTGACTGCTTTGACGGTCGACGACTAAGGATCAAAGAAGAAGAAGACTCTGCAGTATGTCCTCAAGACAATAATATAGAGCAATCCTTGTTCAAATGTAAGTGGTATGAACAAATGGGAATATCAATATTAGATTGTTTGCAGGCATCAGATTTACCTATAAATATAGAAGAGATGTTAAGAATAGACAGACCTAGGGTATTGCATAATATAGTCAAACAATATTTAACACGAACAAAGGTTAATATATAGTAATTGGGAATGTGAAGGTCTGATCCTGGTCTTACAATGCATAAGACTTTTAACAGGTGAAAGTCAATTAAATAACTGTTAAAGTTAGTTATGTAACTGGAACCATCGGGCTTTTACACCCTTCCCCCTTAATATTATTCTTGTTTGGAGTTTCTGCTTGATTGTGTTCGGTTCTATTTCGTTTTTGTTTGTTTGGGGGGTTTTTTTCACATGCACGCATAAATGGTAATTGTGATTTGCTGTATTTACTATGACATAATTAGTGTGCTCTCTTCTCCTCTCCAGCAGTAATGAACTACATTTGTTGTGCGTACTGAATTATGTGCATTATTCAATTGTTAGCACATTCTTTTTCCCTACTGTCTTTGCCCACTTTTCATGCTTCGATGCATGATATGTCCAGACAAGCGTATCGCCCAGCTTGCAAGATTAATTGAATCACTAAAACGTGATAATACCACACTGACTTAAGGTAAATGCGAGCATGAAGTGTTTGCTTAAGATTGTATAATCACCTCCGACTCGACTGTTTGGGACAGGTGCTTATAGATAAATGCACTCTTGAAAGAAATTTTCAAGAGTGAGTAGGAAGTGTGATATAAGTAGACTTTGAAAACATTTGTCAGATATAGCAACTCCATATACGGAGGATGACTGTTCGAAATTTTCAAACGCATGAGTCATGGAAAATTGTACATGACAAGTTATTATAACATGTACTTTGAATGTATTGGCTGGCTCTCTCTCTCTCTCTCTCTCTCTCTCTATATATATATATATATATATATATATATATATATATATATATATATATATATATATATTTATATATATATTTATATATTTATATATTTATATTTATATTTATTTGTTTATTTATTTATTTATGCAGTGTGTCCATAAAAGGTTGTACCCTTTTCAAAAAATTTATTCTCTGCCCCATGACATAGTACAAGGATGCTTTCTATCACAAAAGTAAGATAATCTCTGCAAGTTTTTAAGCATACCTTACAAAGACTCAAAAAAGTGCGCATGCGCGCAGCGGGTATTTCAAGTGAAACTTTCGCAGTTGAGTTGCAACCGGTAATTGTTGCATGTTTCTCAACACGCTGGTCAAGTAGGTGAAAAAAAAAGAAATAGGTACATTCATTTTGAGTCTTTGTAAGGGAGTAGATGTGTTGTAGGTAAGAGGAACAATTGGGGACATTTCTGGAGTGGATGTGCTAGGAGTGAGAAGAATAGTGGAGGACATGATTTGAGTGGATGTGCTGGAGGTGAGAAGTATGGTGCAGGATATGATTGAATTAGATGTGGTCGTGAGAGGTACAATGGAGAACATGATTGGAGTAGACATGCTGGAGGTGAGATGCATAGTTGTCATTGGCTTAATCTGAGACTTAACAGTGGAGGCTTGGTCTTGGTTGCTCAGAGCATTCATATGCTCTTACAGTGTTGGTTACCATAGCAATTTATTTTAAATGATAATTCTGCCAATCGCACCATGTGGGGATACTTTCTACGGCGCCACCAATAAGTTGGTGAAAAGAAGCTGTCATGGCAAGCAGAAGAGAGGAGAATACGTCGAAAGAAACACCAGGAAAATAAGCAACTGAGGGCTGCCACTTATGGGAGCATTCCCATACTCAGTTATGACAGAAGGGGCTATATATATATATATATATATATATATATATATATATATATATATATATATATATATATATATATATATATATATATATATATATATATATATATATATATATATATTCACAACGGGCTGATCACCCGTTTGCCAGTCATTCGATACGGAAACAACAGCATATATTTGCCATAAAAGACGCCACTAGGCGTGATATATGGCAAAGAAAACCTATAAACTAGGCGTAATGGCCACTGACTGCTTTGACGGTCGGTGGCTAAGGACGGAAGAAGAAGAAGAGAAGATATATATATATATATATATATATATATATATATATATATATATATATATATATATATATATATATATATATATATATATATATATATATATATATATATATATATATATATATATATACTAGTGTTACAGCCCGTCATAAGACGAGAATTAAATTCAAAAGCACCATTACCTAACGGCAATTTTACTTATTCAAACGTATTTTTTTAAAACCTGTGTGCATCACCACAATACACGAACTACGTAGCAGCAGCGAGGATCCAAATGTGTATAGGGGATCACACATTTTATAAATATATTTGTGTGCACACCGTCATTTCCGCATTCTTCTTTGGTAAGTGTTACTATTTTCGAGAAAGTACATATAAGGGAAACAATACAATTATTGTCTAACTTTCAACCAAAGTTGCATCCCGTAGCGTTTCGCACTGAGAGAGACAGCTGAGATTTTATATATAGGATTTTTGTGCACACAGTTATGTGCGCACTTTTTTTTATCGAGTGTTACTATTTTCGGGAGAGTACATATAAAGGAAACAATACAATTAATGTAACTTTGAACCAAAGTTGCATCCCTTAGCGCTAGTGACAGAACATTCTGGGATTTTATATAAGTGTGAGTGTGTGTGTGTGTGAGTGTGAGTGTGTGTGTGTGTGTGAGTGAGTGTGTGTGTGTGTGTGTGTGTGTGTGTGTGTGTGTGTGTGTGTGTGTGTGTGTGTGTGTGTGTGTGTGTGTGTGTGTGTGTGTGTGTGTGTGTGTGTGTGTGTGTGTGTGTGTGTGTGTGTGTGTGTGTACACGCAATTAAAATTACGTGAATGGTGCTTCCAACAGCATCATGTTAAAAAGACTACTACAGAAACCAGCGCTGCCAAAGCATAAGAGTACTGTACTCGTGGCACCATGCTCCACGAGGAGCATACAGGACAATAATGATGATATTAATAGATAGACACCTGACATCTACCTAATTTTAAAACAGTGGAAAATAAAAACATAGTTATTCATTACTGGTCCTAAGCACACAACTGTAACTAGATGATCTAGCGCGGTAACACCTTATATGCCCTTCTTATTAACTCTTTCACAATAAGTAGCACAAAAGTTAAGTAAGGTAGTTAAAGGATCACGTCACACGCTCATTGAGGCATATTGGGAATATGGTGATAGGCCCATATTTTCTTGACCATCGGCACACTAGTGGTGATGTGGTCAGCATCACGTCGGCCGCTTTTACCTTCCCTGAGTTGCTCTGGTACCCAATTCATGAGGCTAGGTCAACCCCGGAGCCGTTTGTTGTCTAAAAAGTTAAAATGCTTTCATTTATTAATTGTGACCGGATGACCTACGTTAACCCAAGCTATCACGTTAACATTAGAAATAAGAATAGCAAAAGTACTTGAGCAAGTCTAAAAGACCAAAGTACTTGAGCAAGACTAGGAAGTAACAAAAACCACACTAGTCGAACAGAAGAACCAATGACATCGTCTATGGCTTTTGGTCGCATACTATAAAAAGGGATGACAAACAGCAGTCGGAGCGGAGTTCAGGAATACAGTTCAGTCATGCAGAAGTTTCTGCGTGTCAATCTTCAACCTTAATGAGTCCACCTTTAGAAGGTTGTGTGATTAACCTTTGGACGAAGTAAAACTGAAAGCTTCAAAGATTTTCAAGAAGATTGTAGGCGATAGTTGTCAGTTTTGCGAGTATTCATTCGGTTTGTATGTTCTCGATTTATTGTAGAATGATTACTCAGCTATGTCGTATATAATTGAGATTCTAGTTGAAGCCTATCCATACCTACAAAAGGGTTCGAGCAAACGTTATATTTCAGCTGATGTACTTTACAAAGGCATCCAGATTTATTTAGCCAACAAGCGATCTGGCCGCTGGAAGCCAGTATTTTAAGTCGTGTATTTGAACATTGCTGTTAGTCCCATTAGACTCCATTTATAAACAGTTCTTTATGAATTATGGCTATTGCTTACTCATGTGTGTTGGATGTGGAAGCGTTAATAGGATACGAATGATCACTGACAACCTGATGTGAGTATAAAAAGACCTGATCTCGAATAAAATTCAATTGAGTAATTATATCTCTGGCAGTCATAGATAGATCTATGAAATAATAAACATAACGATCACTTGGAAATTTATAACAAAGAACTAAGAAGAAAGATTCTCTACCTGTCACATTAGGCTTTCATGGTGCCAAAGTTTGTCATGTAGACGTGGTAGATTGCTGTTACTGTGACTTAAGATTACATACTGCAGTGATAAAATCTTTAGTCCAACTGTGACATAAGATTACGTGGTGCCGTGACCAGCTCACGTCCTTGTCATCGTGATCGTACTTTGTATCCTGTAATTATCATGGACATTTCAAAGTGCCTCCGAGGCTCAAGCTCAACAAATGCGGCCACAGCAGATGTTACAGCCACGTCTGTCGCAAAATCAACAACAACAAGGTATACAACCTCAAAATATACCGTTGCCTAATTAATTTGAACCGGCAATGCAAGCCCTGATGCAGATTACAGAATCGCTTCATCAGGTAGATCACTATGCTAAGTTACATTCAGTTAGATTGATTGTTACACTATTTTCTGGAGACCCCGCTCTTTTCCGCAAATGGCTTGTTGACATGGATTAGTTCTCATCCATTATCGACGCCGCTACGGATTCCCAGCTCAATCGAGTTGCCTTTTTATCTTCTGATGGGTTCGTTACAGACTTTCTACGCCGTCGCAGTAAAGCCTTCCCCAGGTAACGTTCGAAAGCCATCGCAAGAAGTTGGTTAATCGATATTCAAACATCGCAGACTCTCAGCATGCTTGGACGATTTTAAGGAAGATAAATCAAGAACGTAATGAGCCAGTACAAGTGTTTGGAGCCCGGTTGCTCAACCTAGCCGTAGATGCTTTTTAGGAGGTTCAATCCCCACAGTAGAATTAGAGCGACACTTATTGGGCATATTCATTGATGGTTTATGGGCAGACAGTTTGAAACTCCACCTTTTGAGAAAAGATTCAAAGTCAACCACAGAAACACTTCAAACTGCAGTATACGACGAGAATGTTCAGAAAAGGTTTTAGCAAAGGATCGGTAGAGAACCACGATCAGACTATCTTCCCGAACCAATGGAAGCCGATCATTATCGTCCAAGATGCAACCTTCAATGATCATCAACGCTCATCGTATTCACACAATGTACGCCAAAATGACTGATTTCACAGGAACGAAGACAAGAGACACAACCGACACACTACCCCAGTGAATTCACATCCTTCTCCAGTTCACCATGTTAATCAGATTACATGTTACGATTGCGGGATGATGGGACATATCGCACGCAACTGCAGACAACAATCACAGTATCGCAGTCGACAGCCATTCAACAATCCTCAACAAAGGACTTCCAATAATTATCCCCGTGGTCAAACTTAATTTGGTTCATCTCGGTATACCAATGACCACTTTCCGGGAAACGCTTAAACCACTCATTAGTGGGGACGATAGTGAGGCGTTCGCATCATCAGTCGCATACATGGCGGAATCACCAGCTACGCTCTACAACCAAGAACACTACGAAACAACAAAGCACAAATTCAACTAACACGGATATACGACAAAACAACTGTGATGTAATACCTGACCCCAGTTCATGTCTAATTACCATCGCACATAACACATACCGGGCACTTATTGATACTGGTGCTACTGTCAGTCTAATTAGTGAAAAATTATATCACAAAATACATTGCCATGTACGTTTCAGTGCTTCTCATACTTATATGGGACCCAAAGACGCAGCAATATAGAACGCAGTCAGCGACTCATAGCTTGACTGCCTGCGTCAGGACCAGCGAATCAGAGCTGGTCAAGATCGCACTCCACCTCCACGTGGTGGTCCTGGAAACAGTCTGCAGCAGTGCAGTCTGGCTGAGCGAGTGTGGATCGCAATGGGAAGGTAAACCCGGTCCTGAAAAATGCTGTGCAGAAGTATGATGTGTCGACCGAAAGGTGCAGATATCACAGCTTAGGCGTAAACAGACACAACGCAACCACCGTCCTTTTCAGGACGAACGAGGAAGAAGGAAGAAGAAGAATACCTATATGGCTTCCGTAACGGGACAAGTATTGAAATCTATTGATACCGCACATGTCGACTTCTATATTGGATCACAAAGACTTTGAATTCATCATCACAAGGTCCATATCTAGGAACCTCATTATCGGTTTGGATTTCCTCACCCAGCACGATGGCAGAATTTATTTCGATCTTCACAAAGTCAGAGTTAATGGAGAATATGTTCCACTGCAGGATGATGTGCATAAAGCATCATTGGTTCGTTTAACGGCACCTGTTACTTTACAGCCCCGTTCACTTACAATAGTCAAGAGTAGAATAAAGACATCTCCATATATCCACATAGGATAAACTGTTTGTATCAATGGACTATCTGACACAGACATCAATCATGATCCTCAAATTACCATCACCGACGGTATAGTTGAAATCTCCACTCATCGTGATTTCCCCTTAATGATTGTTTATGCTTCAGGAAAGATGACATCCATTGCTCGTGATGCCATAGTTGCACAAGTTGAAGCCCAGAATCCTTTTCTTACTTCACCACAATTATCGGGCTTACAGCTGCCACACACACAATGTGAAGATGTTCCTTTTAGTTCTCTCCGTCATTCCCAATCCTCACGTCTACCCCCACAACCTATCCCACGATGTTCCCATGACTCATGTCCTGTAAACCATGGGCCTAGAACGAGATATTATTCAAACCCGGCACAGAATTATTTGTATGATGGATATCGCCGTCAGAGTTTTCGCGACTATCGAACGGTAGGTCAATCAACCGACTTCCACTCTGATGCTTATGCGGACATCATTGATCAAGATAATTTACGCTCTGCTTATAGACACCCTGGACAAAAGTTGTCTTCACAAAACATGATATCTCATGGGGACGCTAGACGAAACTTGCGATATACAAAGACCATGAATAAGGATATCAGCAGGACTGTTAATTGATGAACTATTCCCACTCAAGCTCATAGACACCCCTGTATCCGAAGATGTGAATTTGACGTTATTACCAGATCACATACATCTCGTCCACAAGCCAGTATTTTACCATCCACTAGAATAGACCAGTTGATCGAACAACTACATACATGCGAACCACATATCCAGCGTTTACAACGATTTATTCGCAAACATCAGGATATCTTTGCTCTTTCCGACACGGAGCTCGAGCGAACATCCACTGTCGCGATGGACATACCTAATACCACTGAAATTCCCATCCATCTTAACCCCTACCATACCCCTTTAAAGAATCGGGAAATTGTAGAAAGAGTTATTAATGAGATGTTAGATGCAGGAGTCCTTGAAAGATCCCGTTCACAGTGGTCCTCTCCGGTCTGTATTGGCAATAAAAAGGACGGGTCACACAGATTGTGTTGTGGCTATCGGGCGCTCAACAAGATTGCGCGTACTCTTTCCAATCCGCTACCACGAGTGACGACGTATTAGCCTCCGTTGGAAAGGCCACACGGTTCACCACCCTTGATGCACGCTCCGGGTTTTGGTGTATACCTATGACTCTAGATGCAAAGGAGAAATCTACGTTTTGCACCCACATCGGCAGTTACTCTTGGAATGTCATGCCGTTTGGTCTCAAATGCAGTCCCGCGACTTATATGTCACTCATGGATGAAGTAATTCGAGGGAAGCAAGACCGCACTAGCGTGTATTGAGGATATTTTAATTCATACTGCTGGGTCCATTGAAAATCATCTAGAACATGTTGAGAAAGTTTTTCAACGCCTTCAACAATACCACATCAAATTGAAGCTGAACAAATGCACATTCCTAAAGGACGAAACTAGATATCTAGGATTTATTATCAACAGTAGGGGTATAAGACCTGATGACGATAAGGTAGCCGCCATTCGTGACATGCCCAATTCTAAGACGGTTCGACGGGTCAGAGGCTTTCTGTGTTGCTGTTCTTATTACCGCAAGCACATTATCAATTTTTCCCGTGCTGCTGCCCCATTAATAGATCAAACAAAGAAATATGCTAGATTTAGATGGAACGAGACTTGTCAACTGGCTTTCAATTATTTCAAAAATGCTTTGACCGCCATTCTTCTTCAAGCGCACCCAGATACGTCCAAACCCATGATCTTATATATACGGACGCCTCCGATAATGCTGCAGGTGCCTGCCTAGTACAGAATTACGACCCACATGAAGTTCCTATTCTGCCTCATTCCAAACGAGAAAGCAATGGCTTTTATTTCCCATGCCCTAGCCGCTCACAACGAAAATGGACCACTACCGAAAAGGAAGTATTTGCGATCCATTACGCAGTACAAAAGTTCGACTTTTACTTACGGTGTACTATTATCACTGTGAAAACGGACCATCAGTCTCTAGTTAATTGGTTGTCTAAGACTAGAGAGCAACCTAAGAAACTTCAAACTTGGGCTCTTAATTTACAGTCCTACAACATTGCAGGCTCGCTTTAGACGTGTGCTGATCTATTGTCTAGAATTCCTTACTCTGTGGATTCCCCAGATAAACCACTTATCACACGTAAGAAAGCTGAATTAACTGACATTGACGACAAAAGTAAAGAAGATAACCTTCTCGATTCTGCCCGAGTTGATGACACGACTCTGGAAGACATGCCTCTTATTGATGCTGAAATTTCTACATTTAACATGCCATTGGAACAAGCCAAAGATCCAGTGCTTGCCAAATTGATCAAACAAGTGAGAATTGACTTCGAGAAATGCAGACATTTCGTCATCCTTTCCGATGATGGTGTACTCTAATACGTTGATGAAAGTCTGCTATTACATTGAGAACGTGCATTTCTCATCATGTAGCTCCGAAAATACTGATCCAATTTAACGATGAAAATTGACATTTAGGCCGAGACAAAACTGTGGATGTCACAAAAAGAAGTTGCTATTGGGACTCAATATCTCGAGACGTGATTGAGTATACATCGAAGTGCAAGATCTGTAAGATAAGTAACGTATACATGAATGATAAGATAAGGTTGATAATGTTGGATTTTTATTCCCGTTAATGATATCCACCAAAAGATAGATATAAGTGGATGGAAGCAGACATCATCATCATCATCAGTTGATAAGATCTCTATGGTGTTGTTTGCTCCACTGTAGTGTATGGAATGTCAACTTGACCTACGCAGTGGTGTGTAGACATGGATTGAGTGTACAATGTGCGAATGATGATAAGGGTTCGTGTTGTTGACAAATGTTCTTTTCTCACACTCATGTATGACTGGAAGTCATCGACACCAACGACTGTGTACCTTTTCTAAAGTTTAATTGGACGTACACACTCGACAGCACAGATAGTGACAAATCACAGGTTGGCATAATACATCATAGTACAGTGGATAAATGGTCTTGCAATGTTATGTTACATGGGCACTCATGTAGATTAATATTATAATGGACTGTCAGTAGCCAAGCCCTCAGCATCGCCCATACATATAAATCATCTGACTTCACTGACTGAGCACGTCAGCTTATAAACAATATTTCAGATGGCTTCTAAACCTAATCTCGTTTAGCGACGATTCTCCCACATAATGTTCAGCACATATTTTTTTTCATATAATAATATTGAACCGCTAATAACGGGTTCTCATGTGTAGCAGTGATCTCTGGACTAAACAAGCGATAATACGGGCATCCCCTTTCTCTTCTTGAAAGTCGCTACATGTTTTGGTTCCAAGATGGCTTCACTCGTGAACTGTCACTCACGTTTGGATGCAGATAATGAATCTGTCCTAAAGTTAGTCATTCATAAAACATTGCATTGCTCTGTAGATTTGATCATGAACAATTGACTGCATTCTACAGAATATAGTGCTGCTAGGAATCGAAGTCGTTTTCATCGAGTCAAATATATTCTCTTAGACATTCAAATCGTAGCTATCGAAAATGGTGGCTTCGATCGAGAGTTCATAAGAGTGTCTTTGATTACCTTGGTAGAGGAAATATGAAACTGCCATTCCTTGGCAATATGAATAAACACTGGGGTAAAGCATACACGATAGGTTTAGACGACTATCACTTTCCCCACAAATACTGAGATCACTTTTTCCCGGCGACAGGCCGACATAGGAAAAACACACACAGTCCCTATCAGGACGAAGCCAAATCACACCACACTCTAACGACACATCCGCCGAATAGCCTTTGACCTCTCTAGAGACAACAGAACATATAGTTCGACTTAGATATGTAAAGATATACAGATATAAGACAGACTCGTCCTACTCAGACAAACAATACACATAAATTCAGGCCATAGATATTCTGAAGCAAGAACAATCTATTATTACCCAAACAACGAATAAATCGCATCTGGATTTATCCGCGGAGTTTGATCGAAGAGATGGCACAAACTTTCAAGGGAATGTACTCATATGAACCATCATTCTCTCATTCTCTATTGACCACTTACTCGCCCATCGACGGAAATATCTAGGAGACAATCCAATTGAGATGATCCTTCATCAGAAACATCGAGCGCACTGTATAAGCACATAAGAATGCAACAACGGCATTCAACAAACATGCATTATTACGTAACAGGAATGCAACTCTGGATACATTTGCTGTTGGTGATCCTGTTTTATTTAAAAAGTACGTTCGGGATTCCAAGCTTGATAATCGTTGGCTAAACGGTTACAGAGACCTCGAACAGACTTCTCCTACAAATTATATCCAATGACACGAGAGAATGTTACTACAACAGCTCGCATATACCAAATGAAATTAGATGATCACCGAGCAGTTGAAATTCCACACCTTCCCTCCTCACGACCTGTCAGAAAATCCACACTTTGCCATTATTCATCCTCCACCTCACTTGCCTCTAGCATTGATGACTTGTCCTCACAACCAACTGCCCCCACGTTAAGTCAGAGATACGATAGAACGATATCGACGCGAACGAGATAACTCATCTGAAGAGGATGACATCCCTTTACAGGAGCTCCGAAAACGGATCCAACACCGCAACGACCGTCTACTCCATGACAATGAACCACGGACAGAGGATACACCTCCAAACGGTGAACACTCTGGATTGATGCCATCCACAGTTACTGATCCACCACATTCATCAACTGTCCATTCGGATTCTTCTGCCACCATCACAGAAAACTCATGGCAAGATATTATGCCTGACCAGAGAACACATCTTGTTGCCTCTGATGATGATTCCTATATTGTTTCCATGGACACACATTCCAGAGCAGCCGTTAAACCCCAATACTCGTAATAGTCTGACGATTCCGTTCCTTTAGCAAAGTTGATTCGTCCCTCACAGGAACATGTTCGTGTACAGATTCGCAGGAAGCGTCGTTCTATGCATTCCAACCGTCACGACAGTACTGAACCACGTACTGCTAATCGTCAAGTTGCTCATTTCACAGCAACTGCTTCCCGTCCTGAAGGACACACGTACGATCAGCACCTGTCATCGAAGGAAATTGCATTGTTGGAACTGGCACAAATGTTTCTTAACAAGCACTAACTTTATGCAATAAATTTTTTTTCTATTACAGGTTGACAAAGGTTAGTCCCTTTCTTCTCTTAGCCTTGCAGTTTGCGATAGTCGTCCGCACCCAGACGTATAGCTGTGTACTGTAGCGAGATGCAACATTATTTGAGAAAGTCAAAGATGTCTGCGACTCTTCCTCCACATGGACTATTACTTTAGTCACGTCCCTGCAACCATTACGAAAAGAGTTACAGATATATTACATTCTTTTGTTATGATTGAACAATATATTACTGCGACTATGCAGCTTTATAGTAGATTGAATATTATTCCTTGCGTTGATTTATTGGCTATGTCACATAGAGAGTCAATACGGTTATGACAAACCTTCTCTGTATTACAAACTAGATTTCAGGCTTTATGTAATGTACATAGATATCGCAGAGCTATCGTTCGTTTTGTTGCACAAGCTCTCCAATTTTTATAAGGAACACGGATGATAATATTAATAGTCTCACTTCACAAGTGTGGACTATATCTGCAAATCAACAGCTCATCCATCGTGTTCTTAACGCCAGCCTCCCAACTGTAAATAACACTTTTTACAGCTGTTAATTCAAATCGGTTACGCATTAATTTGTTGCAAGGTATTATTACACAACTTGTAAATTTTTCGGATTTTGCTATTTCTGAGTAGCACACACCCATAATGCATTTACTTTCGCGTGGCAATGCTGTTGATTGTGTTACTAATACTTTTGATTATTGTACGATATGTCAGCCATTATATTGTATCGGTAGAACATTTTCATGTTTAATTGCTGTTTTTTAATGAATGATTCCGTACAAACTCATGTACATGGTATCCTAGAATAGTGTCCAGTTCGGCGTCTACTCGGATCTATAGAGTTCAAACCAATCGTCGTCACTCCTCCCTCCAGACATTCCATACGGGCTCTAATATTAAGTTCTTTATTCGCTATTTTCCTTGTCATATTTCTAGCATATAGGTATCACACTTATTGTCCACGCTTACACACTAGCATGTCTTCTCACACTTCTGATACCGTTGAGATTCCTATTTATATGAAGTAAGACGTCCCTGAAGTTATTCCGTTACAGACTCTTCCTACTCCCAACCTTTTACAACTAGCCTGACATGCTATCGTCCATTGGCCTTTCATTAAATGTTCAAATTATTTGGCACCATTGTTTTTGTGTAGGTCTATGCTGTGTTGAGAATGTGACCATGATTTATTTGACACGATAATTTTGTGTATTATGCTCTTGGTTAATATTTGAGTGTGCAGTGTATATTTATTTTTTTTTGGGGGGGGGGGGAGTTTTGATAGAATTAAAATGTCTCTTGTTAGGATACATTTTTGTACCCCCGGTACGTATGTGACCGGATGGCCTGCGTTATCGCAAGCTATCACGTTAACATTAGAAAAAAGAATAGTAAAAGTACTTGAGCAAGTCTAAAAGACCAAAGTACTAGTCGAACAGAAGAACAAATGAAATCGTCTATGTCTCTTGGTCAAATACTATAAAAAGGGATGACCAGCTGCAGTCGGAGCGGAGTTCAGGAATACAGTTCTTGTCATGCAGAAGTTACTACGTGTCAGTCTTCGACCTTAGTGATTCCCCCTTTAGAAGGTTGTGTGATTAACCTTTGGACGAAGTAAAACTGAAAGCTTCAAAGATTTTCAAGATATAAGATTGTAGGCGATGGTTTCCAGTTTTGCAAGTATTCGTACGATTTGTATGTTCTCAATTTATAGTAGAATGATTACTCAGCTATGTGGTATATAATTCAGATTCTAGTCGACGTCTATCCATATCTACAGGAGGGTTCGATCAAACGGCATAAATTTTGCTGATGTCCTTTACAAACGCATCCATATTTATTTAGCCAACAAGCGATCTGGCCGCTGGTAGCCAGTATACTGAGTTGTGTATTTGAACATTGCTGTTAGTCCAGTTGGACTCCATTAATAAACAGTTCTTTATGACTAATTGCTATTGCTTACTCATGTGTGTTGGATATGGAAGCGTTATATAGGATACGAATGATCACTGACAACCTTCTGTGGGTATAAAAGGATCTGGTCTCGAATAAAATTCAGTTGAGTAAATTACATCTCTGGCAGTCGCCAGTTACCACTCAAAAGATAGATCTATGAAATAATAAACACAACGATCACTAGGAAATTTATAACAAAGAATTAAGAAGAAAGATTCACCACCTATCACATTAGGTTTTCATGGTGCCAAAGTTTGTCATGTAGACGTGGTAGATTGCTGTTACTGTGATTTAAGATTACATAATGCAGTGATAAAATCTTTAGTCCGTGACATCTTCTTCTTTTTTGATACATAACTGCCAACCGTCATAGCAGTCAGTGGCCATCACGCATGTTGGCGTCTTGTACGGCAGCAACAAATTGATTCCACTTTGCTCGTGGGCGGCCATCCTTCGTACAGTGCCCCAACTCTGGTTCATTCTTTGCATCTCGGTGTCGCCGTGGGGTCTGCCCAAGCATTATTCATGCTATTGGCAAGGTCAGATAGACGCTTAAGACAGTTCACGAGGAAGAAAATAATGTATGAGTAAAACAGACAAGAGTTCAATAACTCGGCTCGCGTTAAATAAACGTAAGTATTTTTTTTAGTTGTAAATAAAAGGCTTGAACAATGAAGTTAAATGAATACAGGTTAGAACAACGAATCAGAAATAGCGAGAGAAACATACGACAGAATAATGACCAGAGGTCATTAGGGCAGTCCTGAGTTTGAGATTGAAGAAGCAAGGTGTGTTTTCAGTAGTCTCCAGGTAGACGGATTCTGTGGTTATACAGAAATAGCATAAATATAGAAATGTTCAGAAGATGTGTTATCACTAGACAGGTCATTAGGGCAGTCCTGAGTTTGAGATTGAAGAAGCAAGGTGTGTTTTCAGTAGTCTCCAGGTAGACGGATTCTGTGGTTATACAGAAATAGCATAAATATAGAAATGTTCAGAAGATGTGTTATCACTAGACAGGTCATTAGGGCAGTCCTGAGTTTGAGATTGAAGAAGCAAGGTGTGTTTTCAGTAGTCTCCAGGTAGACGGATTCTGTGGTTATACAGAAATAGCATAAATATAGAAATGTTCAGAAGATTTGTTATCACTAGACAGGGTTCTAAATAATTAAGAGGTTTCTTATAGTCACAGTGAGTGTAGAGAGAATATTTCGGGAGAGATTCGGTGATCTGACTGTAAGTATAAGTTGAACTTATCATTCATACGAGTTAGATATTTACAGGAGAGGTAACACAGAAGCCCCAAGTTGATGTGTCAAACATATTTTGAGAATTTTATTGATTGGGTAACCAAAGATGGAGATGAAGGATACACAGATGATCAAGTTTGGTATGATTATATTCGAATAAATGAATGGTGATGAATTCCATGAGGGAAAACCATATTTATCATCGTGAGAGGAGCCGCGCTAGCGTAGTGGTTACAACACCGCTCTGGCGACCGGGTGATACAGGATCAAACCCGGGCGACGGCATTTGAGGATTTTTCGTCGACCGGGATTTGGACTGGATTAACTCGGTGGCGAGGACATTTGAAGGAGTGTCGTCGACCAGGGACTGGCGGCTCCTGAGCCGACCCAGCTGCAATGGGTACCTCCGAAATCGGCGAGTATTTGCCTGAATGGCGAGGGACACCTGTCTCTGTACAAGAAATAAAGGGATACTCACGTAAAATCAATGTCAGGTTAGACATAAATAATAACCTGAGATTTCGCCTCGAGTATTAGCGGGCGTACGAAAAAAAAAAAAAAAAAAAAAAAAAAATCATCGTGAGTTCACCTCTACACCTCACGGTAGAAGGGGAACGACTAAGTAAGTAAGAGTTCACGATAAGTGAAGTATGAGCTAATTCAGAAATAGATACGACAAGTAAGCGACTGGGAGAGTCGACTTCTATAAGAACTGCCCACATGCTCTCGCATGTAAGTATGTAGTTGGAAGACTTGATACATGTATATGAATTAAATTATGTTTTCAGGAACAGTAATAGAAGCAGATCTGACTAAGTTCGGTCAGAAAGAATAAAGGCACAAAACGCAATGAGTTGGAAGTACTGATATGGAGTATTGAGGTATTCAGTCAAACAGGAGTAGAGTTTGAATAGACTAAACAATTTAACTGGAGATGATGGAATGACAAAGGGAGAATATGTATATACATGGGTTATAGAGCTTGTGCGTGAAGCAACTATGATATAAATGTAGTTGAATGGAAAAAAAAAATTAAAAAAACACACACACAAATAGTAATACGTCTTACAAGGAGAAAGGACAAGAAAAACCTACGTTACGGCCACAAGGCCTTCGTCAGGGACAGACAAACAAGAGACAGGAGGGAAAGAACAGTAGGGACTAGATAGAGAAAGGCGTCTCAGACAAAAGAATGTTGGGTATTCAAACCGTGTGGTTTAAGGCAACCCATATGATGGATGAGGCGTTGTTCCTGGTGAAACCGACTGTTGGCGTCCGAGGAACAGGATCTGATGGCTGTCACCTGGATGTCAGTGGCACCGTGGTGGTCAGGGCCATTGAAGTGGATGGCCACAGGTGTGGATTTAAACTGAGAGATGTCGTAGAGGTGTCTGCAGAATCGGTCGCCTAGTCGTGTGCCCGTTTGGCCGATGTAAGTAATGGTGCAACGTTTGCATATAACAGCATAAATGTCGTTGCGTGACTCACATGTGAAGCCATGGGTGATGGTGAACTTGGCGTTAGGGAACGAGACTGAACGTGTTTCGATTACATACTGACATGTCTTACATCGTGTTCGGTTACATGGCTTGGTCCCAAAGTGGCCATCGTTGACGGTTTTCAAACGGCTGTGGACTAGGAGGTCCCTCAAATTTTTATCCCGTCTATATGCCAGCAAGGGTGGCTCACTAAACACTTCCCGCGCCGCTGGGTCAGCTTGGAGGAGAGGTAGGTGACGATACAGGATCCTTTTGACAGCAGTGTTGTGAGGGTGATAGGTCATTATTAACTTGACTCTATCAGAGGAGGTGTTTTGGCGGGGTTTGAGGGCCTCTAGACGTGAGATATGGAGAACACGCTCTAAGGCAGAGGTAAGAACATCCTCTGGATACTGTTACGAAAGAAGTCCAACATTTCTTTTTCTCGACATAGAAAGTTGTCATCATCTTGGCATAACCGACGGAGACGGAGAAGTTGTGAGAAAGGCAAGGAGTCACGACAAGCCGGAGGATGAGAGGAAGTATAAAGGAGGTAACTGTGTGCATCGGTGGGTTTGTAGTACACCGAAGTGGTGAGGGGGGGGGGGGTGATGGTGACAACGATGTCGAGGAAATTAACAGAGACAGTGGAGATGTGAGAGGTGAATTGATTGGATCGCAGGGTGGAAGTTGTTAATGAAGTTAATGAACCTAGATAGGTCAACCTCTGGCATATCAGTAAGACCTATGCCATCATCTATGTATCTAAGATACATAAATGGAAAAGGTCCAGGATACTGCTGCCACACCTGATGCTCCAGGTAGCCCATGAAGAGGCAGGCATAACTGGGACTCATCTTGGTGCCCATGGCAACTCCACTTATTTGGTCAAAGAACTGTCCATTGAACTCAAAGGAATTGAGTCGAAGGACAAGTTCTATCTGATATAAATGTACGCAATGAGTTGGAAGTGCTGATATGGAGTATTGAGGTATTCAGACAAACAGGAGTAGAGTTTGAATAGACTAAACAAGTTAACTGGAGATGATGGAATTACAAAGGGAGAATATGTATATACATGGGTTATAGAGCTTGTGCGTGAAGCAACTATGATATAAATGTATGTGAGCTCTATGATAAATTACTTGCCTTGCTGAAGAAAATTACTATGTAAATAAATGTTTTGGTGGATAAAACATATGGTTGAGTCCATCCTTTGAGAGTTGTTGTATGTGGGCCATGTCCCTATTAAGAACAAATTCCATTATACGATCAGTCACTAATAACAACGGAGAAGAAATAGAACGGGTCGTGGGTTGAATAAGAAGGAGAAAAGTCTCATCCAGGAATCAACATCTCTGGCGGAGATGGCCAGTACACGAGTCAACCATTGATAACTTGGAAGATAACTAAAAGAGATTCGTAAACTCGAGTTACATCACTAGGCCTGCCATCTGCAACCTAGTTATATAGCGCTGTCACACTCGGCTTTCACAGTTCTCTGCCAAGTTGTTTTTGGTCGGCCTATCTTTCGCTTTCCCTCTCCGGTCCAAAGCATAGCTGTTCTTGTGATGGTATCAAGGTCTCTTCTGAGGACGTGGCCAACCCAACTCCAGCGTCTGCCAGCTATGATGGTGTGCATGTCCTCCTGGTTACTCCGAATAAGTAGTTCTTTGTTGCTGATGGTGTTTGGCCAAAAAATTCGGATAATTTCCCTTAGGCAGATTGTGTGGAAGGAGGACAGTTTCGACATTGCCTTCTCTGTTACTCTCTAGCATTCCGCACCATAGAGAAGCACAGAAAGTACACAGCTCTCATACAGTCCTAATTTGGTGTTTGTGCTGTACTGGGAAGACTTCCGAATGTTGTTGAGACTAGCAAAGGCTGTTCTCGCTTTATTCATTCTTGTTGTTAAAATCATCGCTTGTTCCGCCGTCAGGTGTTACTATGCATCCTAGGTAAGTAAATGTGTCTGTCTGTTCTAACTGCTGGTTCCTTACTGTTATTGGCTCAGGATTGCCCACATTTGACAGCATACAGGCCAACCTGCTGACCATACTTATTCAGTTTGTCGGTTTTTTCTTGGATGTGTTGATGTGAATGCGCGAGTAGTGCAATGCCATCTGCATATTCCAGGTCTTCCAGTGTAGAAAACGTTTTCCATCTAATTCCTCTTAGACTGCCCTCTGCTGTCTGGCGCTTCACCCAATCAATGGCTGTCAAAAATAATGTTGTTGATAAGGGGCGTCCCTATCGTGCTCCTGTTTTCACTTCGAAAGTTACATTACTCAATCCAACACTGCATGTAAAGTTAGAATAGCTATTCTTTCTAAAACCCGTTGTTCAGGGTCAACTGCTTTTAAAATTGAATAACTCAGCATTTAGATTGTCGTGACCAGGCGCTTTTCAATTTTTTTTACCCTTTAATAGCTGTGATGATTTCTTCTTTTCGTGGAATGTCACTTTCAGCCTCAGGAACATTCAGCTGAGTCTCTGGTGGTTCCTTATTCAGTGTTTCTCTGAAGTGGTCTGCCCATCTTGTTTCCTGCCTCTGTGCTGTGGTGATGAGATTTCCTTGCTTGTCTCTTACTAACGTTATGCTGTTTGCACCTCGTTTTCCACTGATAGTTTTAGTTATTTTATAAACTGTCCTGTGTTCATTTCGCAGTGCTGCCTCTTCTGCTTGTCTTGCAAGGTCATCCAGAATTTTTCATCAGTTTTGCCAGAATTATTTTTGTACCTTAAAGCAGTACCTTTATAAATTCTAAAGTTACTGAGTTATTACACAACAAAGACACACATATTATACATCACAGTAAAGATAAATGAATGTAGAATTAGAATATGAAAGATTTTTAGTGATATTCTACATATAGTATTCAGTTATGAGTCATAATAAAGACCACTTTCAAGAACAGACTCATTTTAGTGAATGAAAAATGTACTCACCAACCCATGCATAAACACTGAAATATTATCCAAAGAGCTCCAGCATTTTTTTAAATATCACTAATCCATATATGAATATTATTTACAAGTGTCGGCTTCCTGTGATATTTTGTTAATGTTTTACAGACCATCCAGTGAACCATATAAACATTATAGACATTTGGAAAGAAAAAGGACATTAGAGGCCGCGTGAAGCTTTTAAATTAAATCATACATTGTATTGTTATTATACAACAAAGACACACATATTATACATCACAGTAAAGATAAATGAATGTAGAGTTAGAATATGAAGGACGTTTAGTGAAATTCCACATATAGTAATCAGTGATGAGTAATAATATAGACCACTTTCAAGAAAAAAATAATTTTAGTCTATTAAAAATGTATTTACCAACCCATGCAATAGACTGAAATATTATCCAGAGTGCTCTAATGTCTTTTAAAATATCACTAATCCATATATGAATATTATTTACAAGTGTCAGCTTCCTGTGATATTTAGTTAATGTTTTACAGACCATCCAGCGAACCATATAAACATTATAGACATTTGGAAAGAAAAAGGACATTAGAGGCCGCGTGAAGCTTTTAAATTAAATCATACATTTTGTATTGTTATTATACAACAAAGACACACATATTATACATCACAGTAAAGATAAATGAATGTAGAGTTAGTATATGAAGGACTTTTAGTGATATTCTACATATAGTAATCAGTGATGAATCATAATATAGACCACTTTGAAGAAAAGACTCATTTTAGTGAATGAAAAATGTACTCACCAACCCATGCATAAACACTGAAATATTATCCATATTTTGTTAGAGCTCCAGCATCTTTATAGAAAAAGAAAAAGGACATTAGAGGCCGCGTAATCCTTTTAAATTAAATCATATATTGTATTGTTATTATTTACAACAAAGACACACATATTATACATCACAGTATTCTATTGTTTTTATACAACAAAGACACACATATTATACATCACAGTAAAGATAAATTAGTGTAGAATTAGAATATGAAGGATGTTAGTGATATTCTACATATTTTATAGACTACTTTTTAATAAAAACTCATTTTAGTGAATGAAAAATGTACTCACCAACCCATGCATAAAAACTGAAACATTATCCAGAGTGCTCCAGCATATTTTAGAATAACACTAATCCATATATGAATATTATTTACAAGTGTCAGCTTCCTGTGATATTTTGTTAATGTTTTACAGACCATCCAGCAGACCAAACCATCATCATTAAAATAAAAAAGAAGATATTCAAGGCCGCGTGAACTTTTAAATTAAATAATATATTGTGTTGATATTACACAACAAAAGACACACAAATTATGTTTCACAGTAAAGATAAATATATTTAGAATTATAATATTGGGGCTTTTAAGTGCTATTCTTCATATTATATTCAATTATCAGTAATAATGTAAACAATTTTTTTTTTAATTCATTTTAGTGAATGAAAAATGTACCCACCAACAGATGCATAAAGACTGAAATATTATCCAAAGTGCTCCATAGTTTTTTTTAAATAACACTAATCCATATATGAATATTAATTACAAGTTTCAGCTTTCTGTGATATTTTGTTAATGTTTTACAGACCATCCAGCAGACCGTACCGTACCATCATCATTAAAATAAAAAAGAAGATATTCAAGGCCGCGTGAACTTTTAAATTAAATCATATATTGTGTTGATATTACACAACAAAAGCCACACAAATTATGTTTCACAGTAAAGATAAATATATTTATAATTATAATATTGGGGCTTTTAAGTGCTATTCTTCATATTATATTCAATTATCAGTAATAATGTAAACAATTTTTTTTTAAATTCATTTTAGTGAATGAAAAATGTACCCACCAACAGATGCATAAAGACTGAAATATTATCCAAAGTGCTCTATGGTTTTTTTTAATAACACTAATCCATATATGAATATTAATTACAAGTTTCAGCTTTCTGTGAAGTTTTGTTAATGTTTAAGAGACTCTCCAGCGGACCGTACTATCATTATTAAAATTTGGAAACAAAAAGGTCATATTCAAAGTAAATCATATTGTATTGTACTTACATTATTATGCATAAACAATATGTATACAATTTTATCTGAAAGGATATTTACATTTTAGTCAATGGTGGCTTGCGTATGCCATATCTTGAAGCAGTGTTTTGTGTGGAGGTGAGGATAATCATCGCAACCCTCGCAAATAAAATTTGTTCTTTTTGGAGAATCTGATTTGCTGCAGACTCTACATCTTTTGTCTTTTTCTGTGTAAGCTATCATATGCTTAGCTCCTTCAAGCCTCTGAATTGGGTTGGCTGTCCTTGGTCTTCCCGGGGTTGCCTTGATACTCCTCTGTGGCTCGGGCATTAGATCTGCGGCCCACTGAAGCAAAGCATCAATCAGAGATATTTTGAACTGTTTTAATGTCATTTTTCTACTGCCTGTGAGCCTATAGAGGATGAAAGCATTGGTACAAGTAATTTCCATTATCCAGTAGAATATTTTTTTCCACCACTTGTTGCTGTGTCGTTTGTGAATGCCATAATACCCAAGCATTTGATCAGCACGGTCACATCCATTCATGCTCTGATTATAGTCATGGACTGTTATTGGCTTTGGTTTTGTCGTGGTAGTCATTCCTGTATTTGTTTTGGTGGAAACAATGATTACTGGCTTTTTTGCTTTCTTATCCCTCCATCCAATACAAAGCAAAGATGAATCTTTAGTTTGCCAGCATTTCCGTTCCATGTGTGGTATGGAAAGTGCTTTTATTTCTAATGGAAAGCCAATTCGGTTTGACTGGAGGGTGCCAGTATAGTATTGCTTTTGCTGAAGCAAATACTCAATGAGTGCCCTGGTGGTGTAGAACCTGTCTGCAAATATATGATAACCAGTTCCAATTTGCTGTAATAGAGTTCCAAAGACTTTTATTGCCATCCCACTATTGGTGTCTGTGCTTGGATCATATGAGGTATTCGCTCCATAATACGTAAGCAGGGATAAAACATACCCAGTGGTACTGTCAACAAGACCAAAACTCTTTATATGATACGTACTAGGTTTAGTTGCATTAAATTGCTTGTATTTCCATCTCCCTTTAAATCCTACAATCATTTCATCAACCGAAACATTTTCAAAGGGCGTAAAGGCATTATTGAAATATTCAATCAAAGAGTTGATGAATGGCTCCACTTTACTTTTTCCCTCAGCATCAGGCTGTCCCACATGCAACATTGTTTGATAGATAGACAAAAATCTATCTCTTTCAAAGTTTTTGTGATAAAATGGAGCATAAAGGCAATCAGTTTCTGATGAATAATAGTCTCTGATAGAAGGTCTGGGATCAATGCCCATAGCATTTATTGTAGCCATAAATTTTAACAACTCATAGTTTGATAGTGCTGTCCAGCTGCAAAATCTAGATCTTTTTAGGGATGGATTATTTTTAAGAACTTTAAGTTTTGCATACTCATTTACAGAATGTACTATTGAATTTGCGATGTCATCAGTAAACAATGTCCTATAGCAGTCAAAAGGAGTTGATGCCTCACTAAGACCTAAGTCATCGTGTACTCCTGGTTTGCGACCATATTTGGGAAGAAATCTGAATGCGTTTTGGGTCTCTGTAATACTGATGTTTGGTACTGAAATCCATTCATTACTAATTGCCCCTTGTTGCTCCTTGGTACTAATGCTTTTCCCCCTTTTGTCGATGATTTGGTCAAAACTTTTTGTCGTTTTGTAGCACTAGGGCCTGGCTGTGACCACGCCCCCTCCTCATTAGAACTAGCTTCTTCGTTAAGTTCAAATTCGAAATCATCATTTTCAATTTCAAAATCATCATTTTCGTTAAACTCGTCAAAGATACACAGTTCCCTAGCTTTTTCTACAGATAAAAAAGACCTACGTTTTGATAAACATGATGTGGTTGGTTCGCTAGACATTGTCTGTATAAACAACAATAATCGCCGATCGAAAGCTGACAGATTTACCGTTTTTTCACCGTGAAATTAGCTAGAACAAGCGTGTTTCCGAATCACAACTC